>JAEIGH010000231.1:0-113418 GCA_018903575.1 Drosophila saltans | reverse complement strand
AAATACATTTCGAAATCCATTTCGATATCGAAATCCATTTCGATATCGAAATCCATTTCGATTTCGAAATCCATTTCGAAAATTCATACCGAAATCCATTTCGATATCGAAATCCATTTCGATATCGTAATCCATTTCGATATCGAAATCCATTTCGATATCGAAATCCATTTCGATTTCGAAATATATTTCGATTTCGAAATCCATATCGAAATACATTTCGATATCGAATTCCATAACAATTTCGAAATCCATTTCGATATCGAAATCCATATCGAAATCGAAATCCATTTCGAATTCGAAATCCATATCGATATTGAAATCCATTTCGATTTCGAAATCCATTTCGATATCGAAATCCATTTCGATTTCGAAATCCATTTCGGTATCGAAATTCATACCGAAATCCATTTCGATATCGAAATCCATATCAATTTCGAAATCCATTTCGATATCGTAATCCATTTCGATTTCGAAATCCATTTCGGTATCGAAATTCATACCGAAATCCATTTCGAATTCGAAATCCATATCATTTTCGAAATCCATTTCGAATTCGAAATCCATATCGAATTCGAAATCCATATCGAATTCGAAATACATTTCGATATCGAATTCCATATCGATTTCGAAATCCATTTCGAATTCGATATCCATATCGATATCGAAATCCATATCGATATCGAAATCCATATCGAATTCGAAATCCATTTCGATTTCGAAATCCATTTCGATATCAAAATCCATTTCGAATTCGAAATCCATTTCGATATCGAAATCCATTTCGATTTCGAAATCCATTTCGATATCGAAATCCATTTCGATATCGAAATCCATTTCGATTTCGAAATCCATTTCGATATCGAAATCCATTTCGATATCGAAATCCATTTCGATTTCGAAATCCATTTCGATATCGAAATCCATACCGAAATCCATTTCGATATCGAATTCCATATCAATTTCGAAATCCATTTCGAATTAGAAGTCCATTTCGATATCGAAATCCATATCGATATCGAAATCCATATCGATTTCGAAATCCATATCGATATACATTTCGATATCGAATTCCATATCAATTTCGAAATCCATTTCGATATCGAAATCCATTTCGATATCGAAATCCATTTCGATATCGAAATCCATTTCGATATCGAAATCCATTTCGATATCGAAATCCATTTCGATTTCGAAATCCATTTCGGTATCGAAATCCATACCGAAATCCATTTCGATATCGAATTCCATATCAATTTCGAAATCCATTTCGAATTCGAAATCTATATCGAATTCGAAATCCATTTAGATCATTTAGATTTCGAAATCCATTTCGATATCGAAATCCATTTCGATTTCAAAATCCATTTCGGTATCGAAATCCATACCGAAATCCATATCGATATCGAATTCCATATCAATTTCGAAATCCATTTCGAATTCGAAATCAATTTCGATATCGAAATCCATTTCGATTTCGAAATCCATATCGAAATACATTTCGATATCGAATTCTATATCAATTTCGAAATCCATTTCGATATCGAAATCCATTTCGAATTCGAAATCCATATCGATCTCGAAGTCCACATCGATATCGAAATCCATATCGAATTCGAAATCCATTTCGATATCCAATTCCATATTAATTTCGAAATCCATTTCGAATTCGAAGTCCATTTCGAATTCGAAATCCATATCGATATCGAAATCCATTTCGATATCGAAATCCATTTCGATATCCAAATCCATTTCGATATCGAAATCCATTTCGATTTCGAAATCCATTTCGGTATCGAAATCCATACCGAAATCCATTTCGATATCGTATTCCATATCAATTTCGAAATCCATTTCGAATTCGAAATCCATATCGAATTCGAAATCCATTTAGATTTCGAAATCCATTTCGATATCGAAATCCATTTCGATTTCGAAATCCATTTCGGTATCGAAATCCATACCGAAATCCATTTCGATATCGAATTCCATATCAATTTCGAAATCCATTTCGATATCGAAATCCATATCGATATCAAAATCCATTTCGATATCGAAATCCATTTCGATATCGAAATCCATTTCGATATCGAAATCCATTTCGATTTCGAAATCCATTTCGGTATCGAAATCCATACCGAAATCAATTTCGATATCGAATTCCATATCAATTTCGAAATCCAATTCGAATTCGAAGTCCATATCGAATTCGAAATCCATTTAGATTTCGAAATCCATTTCGATATCGAAATCCATTTCGATTTCGAAATCCATTTCGGTATCGAAATCAATACCGAAATCCATTTCGATATCGAATTCCATATCAATTTCGAAATCCATTTCGAATTCGAAATCAATTTCGATATCGAAATCCATTTCGATTTCGAAATCCATATCGAAATACATTTCGATATCGAATTCTATATCAATTTCGAAATCCATTTCGAATTCGAAATCCATATCGATCTCGAAGTCCACATCGATATCGAAATCCATATCGAATTCGAAATCCATTTCGATATCCAATTCCATATTAATTTCGAAATCCATTTCGAATTCGAAGTCCATTTCGAATTCGAAATCCATTTCGATATCGAAATCCATTTCGATATCGAAATCCATTTCGAATTCGAAATCCATTTCGATATCCATTTCGATATCGAAATGGATTTCGAAATTGATATGGAATTCGATATCGAAATGTATTTCGATATGCATTTCGAAATCGAAATGGATTTCTATATGATTTTCGAAATCGAAATGGACTTCGATATCGAAATGGATTTTGATATCGAAATCCATTTCGAATTCGATATGGATTTCGATATCGAAATGGATTTCGAATTCGAAATGGATTTCGAAATTTATATGGAATTTGATATCGTAATGGATTTCTTTATGGATTTCGAAATCGAAATGGATTTCGATATCGAAGTGTATTTCGAATTCGATATGAATTTCGATATCGATATGGATTTCGATATCGAAATGGATTTCGAATTCGAAATGGATTTCGAAATTGATATGGAATTCGATATCGAAATGGATTTGTTTATGGATTTCGATATCGAAGTGGATTTCGAATTCGAAATGGATTTCGATATCGAATTCGATATGGATTTCGATATCGAAATGGACTTCGAATTCGAAATGGATTTCGAAATTTATATGGAATTCGATATCGAAATGGATTTCGAATTCGAAATGGATTTCGAAATTGATATGGAATTCGATATCGAAATGGATTTGTTTATGGATTTCGAAATCGAAATGGATTTCGATATCGAAATGGATTTCGAATTCGAAATGGATTTCGAAATTTATATGGAATTTGATATCGTAATGGATTTCTTTATGGATTTCGAAATCGAAATGGATTTCGATATCGAAGTGTATTTCGAATTCGATATGAATTTCGATATCGATATGGATTTCGATATCGAAATGGATTTCGAATTCGAAATGGATTTCGAAATTGATATGGAATTCGATATCGAAATGGATTTCGAATTCGAAATGGATTTCGAAATTGATATGGAATTCGATATCGAAATGGATTTGTTTATGGATTTCGAAATCGAAATGGATTTCGATATCGAAATGGATTTCGAATTCGAAATGGATTTCGAAATTTATATGGAATTTGATATCGTAATGGATTTCTTTATGGATTTCGAAATCGAAATGGATTTCGATATCGAAGTGTATTTCGAATTCGATATGAATTTCGAAATCGAAATGGATTTCGATATCGAAGTGGATTTCGAATTCGAAATGGATTTCGATATCGAATTCGATATGGATTTCGATATCGAAGTGTATTTCGAATTCGATATGAATTTCGATATCGATATGGATTTCGATATCGAAATGGATTTCGAATTCGAAATGGATTTCGAAATTGATATGGAATTCGATATCGAAATGGATTTGTTTATGGATTTCGAAATCGAAATGGATTTCGATATCGAAATGGATTTCGAATTCGATAAGGATTTCGATATCGATATGGATTTCGATATCGATATGGATTTCGAATTCGAAATGGACTTCGAAATTGATATGGAATTCGATATCGAAATGGATTTCGGTATGGATTTCGATACCGAAATGGATTTCGATACGAAATGGATTTCGATATCGAAATGGATTTCGAAATCTAAATGGATTTCGAATTCGATATGGATTTCGAATTCGATATGGATTTCGATATTGAAATGGATTTCGAATTCGAAATGGATTTCGAAATTGATATGGAATTCGAAATTGATATGGAATTCGATATCGAAATGGATTTCGAATTCGATATGGATTTCGATATCGAAATGGATTTCGATATCGATATGGATTTCGATATCGAAATGGAATTCAAAATCGATATGGATTTCGATATCAAAATGGATTACGAATGCGATATGGATTTTGAATGCGAAATGGAATTCGAAATCGAAATGGATTTAAATATCGAAATGGATTTCAATATCGATATGGATTTCGATTTCGAAATGGATTTCGATTTCGAAATGGATTTCGGTATGGATTTCGATACCGAAATGGATTTCGAAATCGAAATGGATTTCGATATCGAAATGGATTTCTATATGATTTTCGAAATCGAAATGGATTTCGATATCGAAATGGATTTTGATATCGAAATGCATTTCGAATTCGATATGGATTTCGATATCGAAATGGATTTCGAATTCGAAATGGATTTCGATATCGAAATGGAATTCGATATCGAAATGGATTTCGAATTCGATATGGATTTCGATATCCGATATGGATTTCGAAATTGATATGAAATTCGATATCGATATGGATTTCGATATCGAAATGGATTTCGAAATCGAAATGGATTTCGATATCGAAATGGATTTCAAATTCGATATGGATTTCGATATCAAAATGGATTACGAATGCGATATGGATTTTGAATGCGAAATGGAATTCGAAATCGAAATGGATTTCAATATCGAAATGGATTTCAATATCGATATGGATTTCGATTTCGAAATGGATTTCGATATGGATTTCGAAATCGAAATGGATTTCGATATCGAAATGGATTTCTATATGATTTTCGAAATCGAAATGGATTTCGATATCGAAATGGATTTCGATATCGAAATGGATTTCGATATCGAAATGGATTTCGAATTCGATATGGATTTCGATATCGAAATGGATTTCGAATTCGAAATGGATTTCGATATCGAAATGGATTTCGATATCGAAATGGATTTCGAATTCGAAATGGATTTCGATGTCGAAATGGATTTCGATATCGAAATGGATTTCGAATTCGATATGGATTTCGAATTCGATATGGATTTCGATATCGAAATGGATTTCGATATGGATTTCGAAATCGAAATGGATTTCGAAATCGAAATGGATTTCGAAATCGAAATGGATTTCGATATCGAAATGGATTTCGATTTCGAATGGATTTCGAAATTGATGGATTTCGAAATGAATTTCGATATCGAAATGGATTTCGATATCGAAATGGATTTCGAATTCGAAATGGACTTCGATATCGAAATGGATTTCTTTATGGATTTCGAAATCGAAATGGATTTCGATATCGAAATGGATTTCGAATTCGATATGGATTTCGATATCGATATGGATTTCGATATCGATATGGATTTCGAATTCGAAATGGATTTCGAAATTGATATGGAATTCGATATCGAAATGTATTTCGATATGGATTTCGAAATCGAAATGGATTTCGATATCGAAATGGATTTCGATATCGAAATGGATTTCGATATCGAAATGGATTTCGATATCGAAATGGATTTCGAATTCGATATGGATTTCGAATTCGATATGGATTTCGATATCGAAATGGATTTCGAAATTGATATGAAATTCGATATCGAAATGGATTTCGATATAGATTTCGATATCGAAATGGATTTCGAAATCGAAATGGAAATCGAAATGGATTTCGATATCGAAATGGATTTCGAAATCTAAATGATCTAAAATGGATTTCGAATTCGATATGGATTTCGATATCGAAATGGATTTCGAAATTGATATGGATTTCAATTCGATATGGATTTCGAAATCGAAATGGATTTCGATATCGAAATTTGATTTCGAAATGGATTTCGAAATCGAAATGGATTTCGATATCGAAATGGATTTCGAATTCGAAATGGATTTTGATATCGAAATGGATTTCGATATCGAAATGGATTTCGAATTCGAAATGGATTTCGATATCGATATGGATTTCGTTATCGAAATGGATTTCGAATTCGAAATGGATTTCGAAATTGATATGGAATTCGATATCGAAATGGATTTCGATATGGATTTCGAAATCGAAATGGATTTCGATATCGAAATGGATTTCGAATTCGAAATGGATTTCGATATCGAAATGGATTTCGAATTCGATATGGATTTCGATATCGAAATGGATTTCGAAATCGAAATGGATTTCGATATCGAAATGGATTTCGAATTCGAAATGGATTTCGATATCGAAATGGATTTCGAATTCGAAATGGATTTCGAAATCGATATGAATTTCGAATTCGAAATGGATTTCGAAATTTATATGGAATTCGATATCAAAATGGATTTCTTTATGGATTTCGAAATCGAAATGGATTTCGATATCGAAATGGATTTCGATTTCGATATAGATTTCGAATTCGAAATGGATTTCGATATCGAAATGGATTTCGAATTCGAAATGGATTTCGATATCGAAATGGATTTCGATATCGAAATGGATTTCGAATTCGATATGGATTTCGATATCGAAATGGATTTCGAATTCGAAATGGATTTCGATGTCGAAATGGATTTCGAAATTGATATGGAATTCGATATCGAAATGTATTTCGATATGGATTTCGATACCGAAATGGATTTCGATATCGAAATGGATTTCGATATCGAAATGGATTTCGAAATCGAAATGGATTTCGAAATCTAAATGATCTAAATGGATTTCGAATTCGATATGGATTTCGAAATGGATTTCGATATCGAAATGGATTTCGAAATCGATATGGAATTTCGATATGGATTTCGAAATCGAAATGGATTTCGATATCGAAATGGATTTCGAATTCGAAATGGATTTCGATATCGAAATGGATTTCGAATTCGAAATGGATTTCGATATCGAAATGGATTTCGATATCGAAATGGATTTCGAATTCGAAATGGATTTCGATATGGATTTCGAATTCGGTATGGATTTCGATATCGAAATGGATTTCGATATGGATTTCGAAATCGAAATGGATTTCGAAATCGAAATGGATTTCGATATCGACATGGATTTCGATATCGAAATGGATTTCGAATAATGGATTTCGATATCGAAATGGATTTCGAATTCGATATGGATTTCGAATTCGATATGGATTTCGAAATTGATATGGATTTCGATATCGAAATGGATTTCGATAATGGATTTCGATATCGAAATGGATTTCGAATTCGATATGGATTTCGAATTCGAAATGGATTTCGAAATTGATATGGAATTCGATATCGAAATGGATTTCGATATGGATTTCGAAATCGAAATGGATTTCGATATCGAAATGGATTTCGATATCGAAATGGATTTCGATATCGAAATGGATTTCGAATTCGAAATGGATTTCGATATCGAAATGGATTTCGAATTCGAAATGGATTTCGATTTCGAAATGGATTTCGAATTCGAAATGGATTTCGATATCGAAATGGATTTCGAATTCGAAATTGATTTCGATATCGAAATGGATTTCGAATTCGAAATGGATTTCGAAATTTATATGGAATTCGATATCAAAATGGATTTCTTTATGGATTTCGAAATCGAAATGGATTTCGATATCGAAATGGATTTCGATTTCGATATGGATTTCGAATTCGAAATGGATTTCGATATCGAAATGGATTGCGAATTCGAAATGGATTTCGATATCGAAATGGATTTCGATATCGAAATGGATTTCGAATTCGATATGGATTTCGATATCGAAATGGATTTCGAATTCGAAATGGATTTCGATTTCGAAATGGATTTCGAAATCGATATGGAATTCGATATCGAAATGGATTTCGGTATGGATTTCGATATCGAAATGGATTTCGAAATCGAAATGGATTTCGATATCGAAATGGATTTCGAAATCGAAATGGATTTCGATATCGAAATGGATTTCGAAATCGAAATGGATTTCGAATTCGATATGGATTTCGAATTCGAAATTTATTTCGAAATTGATATGGAATACGATATCGAAATGGATTTCGGTATGGATTTCGATATCGAAATGGATTTCAAAATCGAAATGGATTTCGAAATCTAAATGGATTTTGAATTCGATATGGATTTCGATATCGAAATGGATTTCGATATGGATTTCGAATAATTCGAAATGGATTTCGATATCGACATGGATTTCGATATCGAAATGGATTTCGATATAATGGATTTCGATATCGAAATGGATTTCGAATTCGATATGGATTTCGAATTCGATATGGATTTCGATATCGAAATGTATTTCGATATGGATTTCGAAATCGAAATGGATTTCGATATCGACATGGATTTCGATATCGAAATGGATTTCGATAATGGATTTCGATATCGAAATGGATTTCGAATTCGATATGGATTTCGAATTCGATATGGATTTCGAAATTGATATGGAATTCGATATCGAAATGGATTTCGGTATGGATTTCGATACCGAAATGGATTTCGATACCGAAATGGATTTCGAAATCGAAATGGATTTAGATATCGAAATGGATTTCGAAATCGAAATGGATTTCGAATTCGATATGGATTTCGAATTCGAAATGGATTTCGAAATTGATATGCAATTCGTTATCGAAATGGATTTCGGTATGGATTTCGAAATCGAAATGGATTTCGATATCGAAATGGATTTCGAAATCTAAATGGATTTCGAATTCGATATGGACTTCGAATTCGAAATGGATTTCGAAATTGATATGGAATTCGATATCGAAATTGATTTCGGTATGGATTTCGATACCGAAATGGATTTCGAAATCGAAATGGATTTCGATATCGAAATGGATTTCGATATCGAAATGGATTTTGATATCGATATGGATTTCGAATTCGAAATGGATTTCGAAATTGATATGGAATTCGATATCGAAATGGATTTCGGTATGGATTTCGATACCGAAATGGATTTCGAAATCGAAATGGATTTCGATATCGAAATGGATTTCGAAATCGAAATGGATTTCGATATCGAAATGGATTTTGAAATCTAAATGGATTTCGAATTCGATATGGATTTCGAATTCGAAATGGATTTCGAAATTGATATGGAATATGATATCGAAATGGATTTCGGTATGGATTTCGATACCGAAATGGATTTCAAAATCGAAATGGATTTCGAAATCTAAATGGATTTTGAATTCGATATGGATTTCGAATTCGAAATGGATTTCGAAATTGATATGGAATTCGATATCGAAATGGATTTCGGTATGGATTTCGATACCGAAATGGATTTCGATATCGAAATGGATTTCGAAATTGATATGGAATTCGATATCGAAATTGATTTCGGTATGGATTTCGATATCGAAATGGATTTCGAAATCGAAATGGATTTCGAAATTGATATGGAATTCGATATCGAAATGGATTTCGGTATGGATTTCGATACCGAAATGGATTTCGAAATCGAAATGGATTTCGATATCGAAATGGATTTCGAAATCTAAATGGATTTCGAATTCGATATGGATTTCAAATTCGAAATGGATTTCGATATCGAAATGGATTTCGATATGGATTTCGAAATCGAAATGGATTTCGATATCGAAATGGATTTCGATATCGACATGGATTTCGATATCGAAATGGATTTCGATAATGGATTTCGATATCGAAATGGATTTCGAATTCGATATGGATTTCGAATTCGATATGGATTTCGAAATTGATATGGAATTCGATATCGAATTGGATTTCGGTATGGATTTCGATACCGAAATGGATTTCGAAATCGAAATGGATTTCGATATCGAAATGGATTTCGAAATCTAAATGGATTTCGAATTCGATATGGAATTTGAATTCGAAATGGATTTCGAAATTGATATGGAATTCGTTATCGAAATGGATTTCGGTATGGATTTCGAAATCGAAATGGATTTCGATATCGAAATGGATTTCGAAATCTAAATGGATTTCGAATTCGATATGGACTTCGAATTCGAAATGGATTTCGAAATTGATATGGAATTCGATATCGAAATTGGATTTCGGTATGGATTTCGATACCGAAATGGATTTCGAAATCGAAATGGATTTCGATATCGAAATGGATTTCGAAATCGAAATGGATTTCGATATCGAAATGGATTTCGATATCGAAATGGATTTCGATATCGAAATGGATTTCGATATCGAAATGGGTTTCGATATCGATATGGATTTCGAATTCGAAATGGATTTCGAAATTGATATGGAATTCGATATCGAAATGGATTTCGGTATGGATTTCGATATCGAAATGGATTTCGATATCGAAATGGATTTCGATATCGAAATGGATTTCGAAATCGAAATGGATTTCGAAATCGAAATGGATTTCGATATCGAAATGGATTTCGAAATCGAAATGGATTTCGATATCGAAATGGATTTCGAAATCTAAATGGATTTCGAATTCTATATGGATCTCGAAATCGAAATGGATTTCGATTATCGAAATGGACTTCGAAATCGATATGGATTTCGATATCGAAATGGATTTCGAATTCGAAATGGATTTCGAAATTGATATGGAATTCGATATCGAAATGGATTTCGATATGGATTTCGATATCGAAATGGATTACGAAATCGAAATGGATTTCGATATCGAAATGGATTTCGAAATCGAAATGGATTTCGAATTCGATATGGATTTCAAATTCGAAATGGATTTCGATATCGAAATGTATTTCGATATGGATTTCGAAATCGAAATGGATTTCGAAATCGAAATGGATTTCGGTATCGACATGGATTTCGATATCGAAATGGATTTCGATAATGGATTTCGATATCGAAATGGATTTCGAATTCGATATGGATTTCGAATTCTATATGGATTTCGAAATTGATATGGAATTCGATATCGAATTGGATTTCGGTATGGATTTCGATACCGAAATTGATTTCGAAATCGAAATGGATTTCGATATCGAAATGGATTTCGATATCGAAATGGATTTCGAATTCGATATGGATTTCGAATTCGAAATGGATTTCGAAATTGATATGGAATTCGATATCGAAATGGATTTCGGTATGGATTTCGAAATCGAAATGGATTTCGATATCGAAATGGATTTCGAAATCGAAATGGATTTCGAATTCGATATGGACTTCGAATTCGAAATGGATTTCGAAATTGATATGGAATTCGATATCGAAATTGATTTCGGTATGGATTTCGATACCGAAATGGATTTCGAAATCGAAATTTCGAAATTGATATGGATTTCGATATCGAAATGGATTTCGATATCGAAATGGATTTCGATATCGAAATGGATTTCGATATCGAAATGGATTTCGATATCGAAATGGATTTCGATATCGAAATGGGTTTTGATATCGATATGGATTTCGAATTCGAAATGGATTTCGAAATTGATATGGAATTCGATATCGAAATGGATTTCGGTATGGATTTCGATACCGAAATGGATTTCGAAATCGAAATGGATTTCGATATCGAAATGGATTTCGAAATCGAAATGGATTTCGAAATCGAAATGGATTTCGAATTCGATATGGATTTCGAATTCGAAATGGATTTCGAAATTGATATGGAATATGATATCGAAATGGATTTCGGTATGGATTTCGATACCGAAATGGATTTCAAATTCGAAATGGATTTCGATATCGAAATGAATTTCGAATTCTATATGGATTTCGAAATTGATATGGAATTCGATATCGAATTGGATTTCGGTATGGATTTCGATACCGAAATGGATTTCGAAATCGAAATGGATTTCGATATCGAAATGGATTTCGAAATCTAAATGGATTTCGAATTCGATATGGATTTCGAATTCGAAATGGATTTCGAAATTGATATGGAATTCGATATCGAAATTGATTTCGGTATGGATTTCGAAATCGAAATGGATTTCGATATCGAAATGGATTTCGAAATCGAAATGGATTTCGAATTCGATATGGATTTCGAATTCGAAATGGATTTCGAAATTGATATGGAATTCGATATCGAAATTGATTTCGGTATGGATTTCGAAATCGAAATGGATTTCGATATCGAAATGGATTTCGATATCGAAATGGATTTCGATATCGATATGGATTTCGATATCGATATGGATTTCGATATCGAAATGGATTTCGATATCGAAATGGATTTCGATATCGAAATGGGTTTTGATATCGATATGGATTTCGAATTCGAAATGGATTTCGAAATTGATATGGAATTCGATATCGAAATGGATTTCGGTATGGATTTCGATATCGAAATGGATTTCGAAATCGAAATGGATTTCGATATCGAAATGGATTTCGAAATCGAAATGGATTTCGAAATCTAAATGGATTTCGAATTCGATATGGATTTCGAATTAGAAATGGATTTCGAAATTGATATGGAATATGATATCGAAATGGATTTCGGTATGGATTTCGATATCGAAATGGATTTCGAATTCGAAATGGATTTCGAAATTAATATGGAATTCGATATCGAAATGGATTTCGAATTCGATATGGATTTCTATATCGATGTGAATTTCGATATCGATATGGATTTCGAATTCGAAATGGATTTCGAAATTGATATGGAATTCGATATCGAAATGTATTTCGAAATTGATATGGAATTCGATATCGAAATGGATTTCGGTATGGATTTCGATACCGAAATAGATTTCGAAATCGAAATGGATTTCGATATCGAAATGGATTTCGAAATCTAAATGATCTAAATGGATTTCGAATTCGATATGGATTTCGAATTCGAAATGGATTTCGAAATTGATATGGAATTCGATATCGAAATGGATTTCGGTATGGATTTCGATACCGAAATGGATTTCGAAATCGAAATGGATTTCGATATCGAAATGGATTTCGAAATCTAAATGGATTTCGAATTTGATATGGATTTCGAATTCGAAACGGATTTCGAAATTGATATGGAATTCGATATCGAAATGGATTTCGATACCGAAATGGATTTCGAAATCTAATTGAAAATGGATTTCGAATTCGAAATGGACTTCGAATTCGAAATGGATTTCCAAATTTATATGGAATTCGATATCGAAATGGATTTCTTTATGGATTTTGAAATCGAAATGGATTTCGAAATTGATATGGAATTCGATATCGAAATGGATTTCGAAATTGATATGGAATTCGATATCGAAATGGATTTCGGTATGGAATTCGATATCGAAATGGATTTCGGTATGGATTTCGATATCGAAATGGATTTCGAAATCTAAATGATCTAAATGGATTTCGAATTCGATATGGATTTCGAATTCGAAATGGATTTCGAAATTGATGTGGATTTCGATATCGAAATGGATTTCGAATTCGAAATGGATTTCGAAATTTATATGGAATTCGATATCAAAATGGATTTCTTTATGGATTTCGAAATCGAAATGGATTTCGATATCGAAATGGATTTCGAATTCGATATGGATTTCGAATTCGAAATGGATTTCGATATCGAAATGGATTTCGAATTCGAAATGGATTTCGATATCGAAATGGATTTTGATATCGAAATCCATTTCGAATTCGATATGAATTTCGATATCGAAATGGATTTCGAATTCGAAATGGATTTCGATGTCGAAATGGATTTCGATATCGAAATGGATTTCGAATTCGATATGGATTTCGAATTCGATATGGATTTCGAAATTGATATGGAATTCGATATCGAAATGGATTTTGGTATGGATTTCGATATCGAAATGGATTCCGAAATCGAAATGGATTTCGAATTCGATATGGATTTCGAATTCGAAATGGATTTCGAAATTGATATGGAATTCGATATCGAAATGGATTTCGGTATGGATTTCGATACCGAAATGGATTTCAAAATCGAAATGGATTTCGATATCGAAATGGATTTCGAAATCTAAATGGATTTCGAATTCGATTTGGATTTCGAATTCGAAATGGATTTCGAAATTGATATGGAATTCGACTTCGAAATTGATTTCGGTATGGATTTCGATACCGAAATGGATTTCGAAATCGAAATCGATTTCGATATCGAAATGGATTTCGATATCGAAATGGATTTCGATATCGAAATGGATTTCGATATCGATATGGATTTCGATATCGAAATGGATTTCGATATCGAAATGGATTTCGAATTCGATATGGATTTCGATATCGAAATGGATTTCGAATTCGAAATGGATTTCGAAATTGATATGGAATTCGATATCGAAATGGATTTCGAAATCGAAATGGATTTCGATATCGAAATGGATTTCGAATTCGAAATGGATGTCGATATCGAAATGGATTTTGATATCGAAATCCATTTCGAATTCGATATGGATTTCGATATCGAAATGGATTTCGAATTCGAAATGGATTTCGATGTCGAAATGGATTTCGATATCGAAATGGATTTCGAAATTCGATATGGATTTCGAATTCGATATGGATTTCGAAATTGATATGGAATTCGATATCGAAATGGATTTTGGTATGGATTTCGATATCGAAATGGATTCCGAAATCGAAATGGATTTCGAATTCGATATGGATTTCGAATTCGAAATGGATTTCGAAATTGATATGGAATTCGATATCGAAATGGATTTCGGTATGGATTTCGATACCGAAATGGATTTCAAAATCGAAATGGATTTCGATATCGAAATGGATTTCGAAATCTAAATGGATTTCGAATTCGATTTGGATTTCGAATTCGAAATGGATTTCGAAATTGATATGGAATTCGACTTCGAAATTGATTTCGGTATGGATTTCGATACCGAAATGGATTTCGAAATCGAAATCGATTTCGATATCGAAATCGATTTCGATATCGAAATGGATTTCGATATCGAAATGGATTTCGATATCGAAATTTATTTCGATATCGAAATGGATTTCGATATCGAAATGGATTTCGATATCGAAATGGATTTCGATATCGAAATGGATTTCGATATCGAAATGGATTTCGATATCGATATGGATTTCGAATTCGAAATGGATTTCGAAATTGATATGGAATTCGATATCGAAATGGATTTCGAAATCGAAATGGATTTCGATATCAAAATGGATTTCGAAATCCAAAAGGATTTCGAAATTGATATGGAATTCGATATCGAAATGGATTTCGAAATTGATATGGAATTCGATATCGAAATGGATTTCGGTATGGAATTCGATATCGAAATGGATTTCGGTATGGATTTCGATATCGAAATGGATTTCGAAATCTAAATGATCTAAATGGATTTCGAATTCGATATGGATTTCGAATTCGAAATGGATTTCGAAATTGATATGGATTTCGATATCGAAATGGATTTCGAATTCGAAATGGATTTCGAAATTTATATGGAATTCGATATCAAAATGGATTTCTTTATGGATTTCGAAATCGAAATGGATTTCGATATCGAAATGGATTTCGAATTCGATATGGATTTCGAATTCGAAATGGATTTCGATATCGAAATGGATTTCGAATTCGATATGGATTTCGAATTCGAAATGGATTTCGAATTCGAAATGGATTTCGATGTCGAAATGGATTTCGATATCGAAATGGATTTCGAATTCGATATGGATTTGGAATTCGATATGGATTTCGAAATTGATATGGAATTCGATATCGAAATGGATTTTGGTATGGATTTCGATATCGAAATGGATTTCGAAATCTAAATGGATTTCGAATTCGATTTGGATTTCGAATTCGAAATGGATTTCGAAATTGATATGGAATTCGACTTCGAAATTGATTTCGGTATGGATTTCGATATCGAAATGGATTTCGAAATCTAAATGGATTTCGAATTCGATTTGGATTTCGAATTCGAAATGGATTTCGAAATTGATATGGAATTCGACTTCGAAATTGATTTCGGTATGGATTTCGATACCGAAATGGATTTCGAAATCGAAATCGATTTCGATATCGAAATGGATTTCGATATCGAAATGGATTTCGATATCGAAATGGATTTCGATATCGAAATGTATTTCGATATGGATTTCGAATTCGATATGGATTTCGAATTCGAAATGGATTTCCAAATTGATATGGAATTCGATATCGAAATGGATTTCGATATCGAAATGGATTTCGAAATTGATATGGAATTCGATATCGAAATGTATTTCGATATGGATTTCGAAATCGAAATGGATTTCGATATCGAAATGGATTTCGAATTCGAAATGGATTTCGATATCGAAATGGATTTCGAATTCTAAATGGATTTCGATATCGAAATGGATTTCGATATCGAAATGGATTTCGGTATGGATTTCGATACCGAAATGGATTTCGAAATCGAAATGGATTTCGAAATCGAAATGGATTTCGATATAGAAATGAATTTCGATATCGAAAAGGATTTCGATATCGAAATGGATTTCGATATCGAAATGGATTTCGAATTCGAAATGGACTTCGAATTCAACATGTATTTCGAAATTTTTATGGAATTCGATATCGAAATGGATTTCTTTATGGATTTCGAAATCGAAATGGATTTCGATATCGAAATGGATTTCGAATTCGATATGGATTTCGATATCGATATGGATTTCGATATCGATATGGATTTCGAATTCGAAATGGATATCGAAATTGATATGGAATTCGATATCGAAATGTATTTCGATATGGATTTCGAAATCGAAATGGATTTCGATATCGAAATGGATTTCGATATCGAAATGTATTTCGATATGGATTTCGAATTCGATATGGATTTCGAATTCGAAATGGATTTCCAAATTGATATGGAATTCGATATCGAAATGGATTTCGATATCGAAATGGATTTCGAAATTGATATGGAATTCCATATCGAAATGTATTTCGATATGGATTTCGAAATCGAAATGGATTTCGAAATCGAAATGGATTTCTATATGATTTTCGAAATCGAAATGGACTTCGATATCGAAATGGATTTTGATATCGAAATCCATTTCGAATTCGATATGGATTTCGATATCGAAATGGATTTCGAATTCGAAATGGATTTCGAAATTTATATGGAATTTGATATCGTAATGGATTTCTTTATGGATTTCGAAATCGAAATGGATTTCGATATCGAAGTGTATTTCGAATTCGATATGAATTTCGATATCGATATGGATTTCGATATCGAAATGGATTTCGAATTCGAAATGGATTTCGAAATTGATATGGAATTCGATATCGAAATGGATTTGTTTATGGATTTCGAAATCGAAATGGATTTCGATATCGAAGTGGATTTCGAATTCGAAATGGATTTCGATATCGAATTCGATATGGATTTCGATATCGAAATGGACTTCGAATTCGAAATGGATTTCGAAATTTATATGGAATTCGATATCGAAATGGATTTGTTTATGGATTTCGAAATCGAAATGGATTTCGATATCGAAATGGATTTCGAATTCGATAAGGATTTCGATATCGATATGGATTTCGATATCGATATGGATTTCGAATTCGAAATGGATTTCGAAATTGATATGGAATTCGATATCGAAATGGATTTCGGTATGGATTTCGATACCGAAATGGATTTCGATACGAAATGGATTTCGATATCGAAATGGATTTCGAAATCTAAATGGATTTCGAATTCGATATGGATTTCGAATTCGATATGGATTTCGATATTGAAATGGATTTCGAATTCGAAATGGATTTCGAAATTGATATGGAATTCGAAATTGATATGGAATTCGATATCGAAATGGATTTCGAATTCGATGTGGATTTCGATATTGAAATAGATTTCGATATCGATAAGGATTTCGACATCGAAATGGAATTCGAAATCGATGTGGATTTCGATACCAAAATGGATTTTGAATGCGAAATGGAATTCGAAATCGAAATGGATTTCAATATCGAAATGGATTTCAATATCGATATGGATTTCGATTTCGAAATGGATTTCGATTTCGAAATGGATTTCGGTATGGATTTCGATACCGAAATGGATTTCGAAATCGAAATGGATTTCGATATCGAAATGGATTTCTATATGATTTTCGAAATCGAAATGGACTTCGATATCGAAATGGATTTTGATATCGAAATCCATTTCGAATTCGATATGGATTTCGATATCGAAATGGATTTCGAATTCGAAATGGATTTCGATGTCGAAATGGAATTCGATATCGAAATGGATTTCGAATTCGATATGGATTTCGAATCCGATATGGATTTCGAAATTGATATGAAATTCGATATCGATATGTATTTCGATATGGATTTCGAAATCGAAATGGATTTTGAAATCGAAATGGATTTCGAAATCGATATGGATTTCGATATCAAAATGGATTACGAATGCGATATGGATTTTGAATGCGAAATGGAATTCGAAATCGAAATGGATTTCAATATCGAAATGGATTAAATATCGATATGGATTTCGATTTCGAAATGGATTTCGGTATGGATTTCGAAATCGAAATGGATTTCGATATCGAAATGGATTTCTATATGATTTTCGAAATCGAAATGGACTTCGATATCGAAATGGATTTCGATATCGAAATGGATTTTGATATCGAAATCCATTTCGAATTCGATATGGATTTCGATATCGAAATGGATTTCGAATTCGAAATGGATTTCGATGTCGAAATGGATTTCGATATCGAAATGGATTTCGAATTCGAAATGGATTTCGATGTCGAAATGGATTTCGATATCGAAATGGATTTCGAATTCGATATGGATTTCGAATTCGATATGGATTTCGATATCGAAATGTATTTCGATATGGATTTCGAAATCGAAATGGATTTCGAAATCGAAATGGATTTCGAAATCGAAATGGATTTCGATATCGAAATGGATTTCGATATCGAAATTGATGGATTTCGAAATGAATTTCGATATCGAAATGGATTTCGATATCGAAATGGATTTCGAATTCGAAATGAACTTCGATATCGAAATGGATTTCTTTATGGATTTCGAAATCGAAATGGATTTCGATATCGAAATGGATTTCGAATTCGATATGGATTTCGATATCGATATGGATTTCGATATCGATATGGATTTCGAATTCGAAATGGATTTCGAAATTGATATGGAATTCGATATCGAAATGTATTTCGATATGGATTTCGAAATCGAAATGGATTTCGATATCGAAATGGATTTCGATATCGAAATGGATTTCGATATCGAAATGGATTTCGAATTCGATATGGATTTCGAATTCGATATGGATTTCGAATTCGAAATGGATTTCGAAATTGATATGAAATTCGATATCGAAATGGATTTCGGTATAGATTTCGATACCGAAATGGATTTCGAAATCGAAATGGAAATCGAAATGGATTTCGATATCGAAATGGATTTCGAAATCTAAATGATCTAAATGGATTTCGAATTCGATATGGATTTCGAAATGGATTTCGATATCGAAATGGATTTCGAAATTGATATGGAATTCGATATGGATTTCGAAATCGAAATGGATTTCGATATCGAAATGGATTTCGAATTCGAAATGGATTTCGATATCGAAATGGATTTCGAATTCGAAATGGATTTTGATATCGAAATGGATTTCGATATCGAAATGGATTTCGAATTCGAAATGGATTTCGATATCGATATGGATTTCGTTATCGAAATGGATTTCGAATTCGAAATGGATTTCGAAATTGATATGGAATTCGATATCGAAATGGATTTCGATATGGATTTCGATATGGATTTCGAAATCGAAATGGATTTCGATATCGAAATGGATTTCGAATTCGAAATGGATTTCGATATCGAAATGGATTTCGAATTCGAAATGGATTTCGATATCGAAATGGATTTCGATATCGAAATGGATTTCGATATCGAAATGGATTTCGAATTCGAAATGGATTTCGATATCGAAATGGATTTCGAATTCGAAATGGATTTCGATATCGAAATGGATTTCGAATTCGAAATGGATTCCGAAATTTATATGGAATTCGATATCAAAATGGATTTCTTTATGGATTTCGAAATCGAAATGGATTTCGATATCGAAATGGATTTCGATTTCGATATAGATTTCGAATTCGAAATGGATTTCGATATCGAAATGGATTGCGAATTCGAAATGGATTTCGATATCGAAATGGATTTTGATATCGAAATCCATTTCGAATTCGATATGGATTTCGATATCGAAATGGATATCGAATTCGAAATGGATTTCGATGTCGAAATGGATTTCGAAATTGATATGAAATTTGATATCGAAATGGATTTCGGTATGGATTTCGATACCGAAATGGATTTCGATATCGAAATGGATTTCGATATCGAAATGGATTTCGAAATCGAAATGGATTTCGAAATCTAAATGATCTAAATGGATTTCGAATTCGATATGGATTTCGAAATGGATTTCGATATCGAAATGGATTTCGAAATTGATATGGAATTCGATATGGATTTCGAAATCGAAATGGATTTCGATATCGAAATGGATTTCGAATTCGAAATGGATTTCGATATCGAAATGGATTTCGAATTCGAAATGGATTTTGATATCGAAATGGATTTCGATATCGAAATGGATTTCGAATTCGAAATGGATTTCGATATCGATATGTATTTCGATATCGAAATGGATTTCGAATTCGAAATGGATTTCGAAATTGATATGGAATTCGATATCGAAATGGATTTCGATATGGATTTCGAAATAGAAATGGATTTGGAATTCGAAATGGATTTCGATATCGAAATGGATTTCGAATTCGAAATGGATTACGATATCGAAATGGATTTCGATATCGATATGGATTTCGATATCGATATGGATTTCGAATTCGAAATTGATTTCGATATCGAAATGGATTTCAAATTCGATATGGATTGCGAATTCGAAATGGATTTCGAAATTGATATGGATTTCGATATCGAAATGGATTTCGATATCGAAATGGATTTTGATATCGAAATCCATTTCGAATTCGATATGGATTTCGATATCGAAATGGATTTCGAATTCGAAATGGATTTCGATGTCGAAATGGATTTCGATTTCGAAATGGATTTCGAATTCGTTATGGATTTCGAATTCGGTATGGATTTCGATATCGAAATGTATTTCGATATGGATTTCGAAATCGAAATGGATTTCGAAATCGAAATGGATTGCGAATTCGAAATGGATTTCGAATTCGAAATGGATTTCGAATTCGAAATGGATTTCGAAATTTATATGGAATTCGATATCAAAATGGATTTCTTTATGGATTTCGAAATCGAAATGGATTTCGATATCGAAATGGACTTCGAATTCGATATGGATTTCGAATTCGAAATGGATTTCGATATCGAAATGGATTGCGAATTCGAAATGGATTTCGATATCGAAATGGATTTTGATATCGAAATCCATTTCGAATTCGATATGGATTTCGATATCGAAATGGATTTCGAATTCGAAATGGATTTCGATGTCGAAATGGATTTCGATTTCGAAATGGATTTCGAATTCGTTATGGATTTCGAATTCGGTATGGATTTCGATATCGAAATGTATTTCGATATGGATTTCGAAATCGAAATGGATTTCGAAATCGAAATGGATTTTGATATCGACATGGATTTCGATATCGAAATGGATTTCGATAATGGATTTCGATATCGAAATGGATTTCGAATTCGATATGGATTTCGAATTCGATATGGATTTCGAAATTGATATGGATTTCGATATCGAAATGGATTTCGATAATGGATTTCGATATCGAAATGGATTTCGAATTCGATATGGATTTCGAAATCGAAATGGATTTCGATATCGAAATGGATTTCGATATCGAAATGGATTTCGATATCGAAATGGATTTCGATATCGAAATGGATTTCGAATTCGAAATGGATTTCGATATCGAAATGGATTTCGAATTCGAAATGGATTTCGATTTCGAAATGGATTTCGAATTCGAAATGGATTTCGATATCGAAATGGATTTCGAATTCGAAATTGATTTCGATATCGAAATGGATTTCGAATTCGAAATGGATTTCGAAATTTATATGGAATTCGATATCAAAATGGATTTCTTTATGGATTTCGAAATCGAAATGGATTTCGATATCGAAATGGATTTCGATTTCGATATGGATTTCGAATTCGAAATGGATTTCGATATCGAAATGGATTGCGAATTCGAAATGGATTTCGATATCGAAATGGATTTTGATATCGAAATCCATTTCGAATTCGATATGGATTTCGATATCGAAATGGATTTCGAATTCGAAATGGATTTCGATGTCGAAATGGATTTCGAAATTGATATGGAATTCGATATCGAAATGGATTTCGGTATGGATTTCGATACCGAAATGGATTTCGAAATCGAAATGGATTTCGATATCGAAATGGATTTCGAAATCTAAATGGATTTCGAATTCGATATGGATTTCGAATTCGAAATTTATTTCGAAATTGATATGGAATATGATATCGAAATGGATTTCGGTATGGATTTCGATACCGAAATGGATTTCAAAATCGAAATGGATTTCGAAATCTAAATGGATTTTGAATTCGATATGGATTTCGATATCGAAATGTATTTCGATATGGATTTCGAAATCGAAATGGATTTCGAAATCGAAATGGATTTCGATATCGACATGGATTTCGATATCGAAATGGATTTCGATAATGGATTTCGATATCGAAATGGATTTCGAATTCGATATGGATTTCGAATTCGATATGGATTTCGATATCGAAATGTATTTCGATATGGATTTCGAAATCGAAATGGATTTCGATATCGACATGGATTTCGATATCGAAATGGATTTCGATAATGGATTTCGATATCGAAATGGATTTCGAATTCGATATGGATTTCGAATTCGATATGGATTTCGAAATTGATATGGAATTCGATATCGAAATGGATTTCGGTATGGATTTCGATACCGAAATGGATTTCGATACCGAAATGGATTTCGAAATCGAAATGGATTTAGATATCGAAATGGATTTCGAAATCTAAATGGATTTCGAATTCGATATGGATTTCGAATTCGAAATGGATTTCGAAATTGATATGCAATTCGTTATCGAAATGGATTTCGGTATGGATTTCGATATCGAAATGGATTTCGATATCGAAATGGATTTCGAAATCTAAATGGATTTCGAATTCGATATGGACTTCGAATTCGAAATGGATTTCGAAATTGATATGGAATTCGATATCGAAATTGATTTCGGTATGGATTTCGATACCGAAATGGATTTCGAAATCGAAATGGATTTCGATATCGAAATGGATTTCGATATCGAAATGGATTTCGAATTCGAAATGGACTTCGAAATTGATATGGAATTCGATATCGAAATGGATTTCGGTATGGATTTCGATACCGAAATGGATTTCGAAATCGAAATGGATTTCGATATCGAAATGGATTTCGAAATCGAAATGGATTTCGATATCGAAATGGATTTTGAAATCTAAATGGATTTCGAATTCGATATGGATTTCGAATTCGAATTGGATTTCGAAATTGATATGGAATATGATATCGAAATGGATTTCGGTATGGATTTCGATACCGAAATGGATTTCAAATCGAAATGGATTTCGAATTCTAAATGGATTTTGAATTCGATATGGATTTCGAATTCGAAATGGATTTCGAAATTGATATGGAATTCGATATCGAAATGGATTTCGGTATGGATTTCGATACCGAAATGGATTTCGATATCGAAATGGATTTCGAAATTGATATGGAATTCGATATCGAAATTGATTTCGGTATGGATTTCGATACCGAAATGGATTTCGAAATCGAAATGGATTTCGAAATTGATATGGAATTCGATATCGAAATGGATTTCGGTATGGATTTCGATACCGAAATGGATTACGAAATCGAAATGGATTTCGATATCGAAATGGATTTCGAAATCTAAATGGATTTCGAATTCGATATGGATTTCAAATTCGAAATGGATTTCGATATCGAAATGTATTTCGATATGGATTTCGAAATCGAAATGGATTTCGAAATCGAAATGGATTTCGATATCGACATGGATTTCGATATCGAAATGGATTTCGATAATGGATTTCGATATCGAAATGGATTTCGAATTCGATATGGATTTCGAATTCTATATGGATTTCGAAATTGATATGGAATTCGATATCGAATTGGATTTCGGTATGGATTTCGATACCGAAATTGATTTCGAAATCGAAATGGATTTCGATATCGAAATGGATTTCGAAATCTAAATGGATTTCGAATTCGATATGGAATTCGAATTCGAAATGGATTTCGAAATTGATATGGAATTCGTTATCGAAATGGATTTCGGTATGGATTTCGAAATCGAAATGGATTTCGATATCGAAATGGATTTCGAAATCTAAATGGATTTCGAATTCGATATGGACTTCGAATTCGAAATGGATTTCGAAATTGATATGGAATTCGATATCGAAATTGATTTCGGTATGGATTTCGATACCGAAATGGATTTCGAAATCGAAATGGATTTCGATATCGAAATGGATTTCGATATCGAAATGGATTTCGATATCGAAATGGATTTCGATATCGAAATGGGTTTTGATATCGATATGGATTTCGAATTCGAAATGGATTTCGAAATTGATATGGAATTCGATATCGAAATGGATTTCGGTATGGATTTCGATACCGAAATGGATTTCGAAATCGAAATGGATTTCGATATCGAAATGGATTTCGAAATCGAAATGGATTTCGATATCGAAATGGATTTCGAAATCGAAATGGATTTCGATATCGAAATGGATTTCGAAATCTAAATGGATTTCGAATTCGATATGGATTTCGAATTAGAAATGGATTTCGAAATTGATATGGAATATGATATCGAAATGGATTTCGGTATGGATTTCGATACCGAAATGGATTTCAAATTCGAAATGGATTTCGATATCGAAATGAATTTCGATATCGAAATGGATTTCGATATCGAAATCCATTTCGATATCGAAATGGACTTCGAATTCGAAATGGATTTCGAAATTAATATGGAATTCGATATCGAAATGGATTTCGAATTCGATATGGATTTCGATATCGATGTGAATTTCGATATCGATATGGATTTCGAATTCGAAATGGATTTCGAAATTGATATGGAATTCGATATCGAAATGTATTTCGAAATTGATATGGAATTCGATATCGAAATGGATTTCGGTATGGATTTCGATACCGAAATAGATTTCGAAATCGAAATGGATTTCGATATCGAAATGGATTTCGAAATCTAAATGATCTAAATGGATTTCGAATTCGATATGGATTTCGAATTCGAAATGGATTTCGAAATTAATATGGAATTCGATATCGAAATGGATTTCGGTATGGATTTCGATACCGAAATGGATTTCGAAATCGAAATGGATTTCGATATCGAAATGGATTTCGAAATCTAAATGGATTTCGAATTTGATATGGATTTCGAATTCGAAACGGATTTCGAAATTGATATGGAATTCGATATCGAAATGGATTTCGGTATGGATTTCGATACCGAAATGAATTTCGAAATCGAAATGGATTTCGATACCGAAATGGATTTCGAAATCTAATTGAAAATGGATTTCGAATTCGAAATGGACTTCGAATTCGAAATGGATTTCGAAATTTATATGGAATTCGATATCGAAATGGATTTCTTTATGGATTTTGAAATCGAAATGGATTTCGAAATTGATATGGAATTCGATATCGAAATGGATTTCGAAATTGATATGGAATTCGATATCGAAATGGATTTCGGTATGGAATTCGATATCGAAATGGATTTCGGTATGGATTTCGATATCGAAATGGATTTCGAAATCTAAATGATCTAAATGGATTTCGAATTCGATATGGATTTCGAATTCGAAATGGATTTCGAAATTGATGTGGATTTCGATATCGAAATGGATTTCGAATTCGAAATGGATTTCGAAATTTATATGGAATTCGATATCAAAATGGATTTCTTTATGGATTTCGAAATCGAAATGGATTTCGATATCGAAATGGATTTCGAATTCGATATGGATTTCGAATTCGAAATGGATTTCGATATCGAAATGGATTGCGAATTCGAAATGGATTTCGATATCGAAATGGATTTTGATATCGAAATCCATTTCGAATTCGATATGAATTTCGATATCGAAATGGATTTCGAATTCGAAATGGATTTCGATGTCGAAATGGATTTCGATATCGAAATGGATTTCGAATTCGATATGGATTTCGAATTCGATATGGATTTCGAAATTGATATGGAATTCGATATCGAAATGGATTTTGGTATGGATTTCGATATCGAAATGGATTCCGAAATCGAAATGGATTTCGAATTCGATATGGATTTCGAATTCGAAATGGATTTCGAAATTGATATGGAATTCGAAATCGAAATGGATTTCGGTATGGATTTCGATACCGAAATGGATTTCAAAATCGAAATGGATTTCGATATCGAAATGGATTTCGAAATCTAAATGGATTTCGAATTCGATTTGGATTTCGAATTCGAAATGGATTTCGAAATTGATATGGAATTCGACTTCGAAATTGATTTCGGTATGGATTTCGATACCGAAATGGATTTCGATATCGAAATGGATTTCGATATCGAAATGGATTTCGATATCGAAATGGATTTCGATATCGAAATGGATTTCGATATCGAAATGGATTTCGATATCGATATGGATTTCGAATTCGAAATGGATTTCGAAATTGATATGGAATTCGATATCGAAATGGATTTCGAAATCGAAATGGATTTCGATATCAAAATGGATTTCGAAATCCAAATGGATTTCGATATCGAAATGGATTTTGATATCGAAATCCATTTCGAATTCGATATGGATTTCGATATCGAAATGGATTTCGAATTCGAAATGGATTTCGATGTCGAAATGGATTTCGATATCGAAATGGATTTCGAATTCGATATGGATTTCGAATTCGATATGGATTTCGAAATTGATATGGAATTCGATATCGAAATGGATTTTGGTATGGATTTCGATATCGAAATGGATTCCGAAATCGAAATGGATTTCGAATTCGATATGGATTTCGAATTCGAAATGGATTTCGAAATTGATATGGAATTCGATATCGAAATGGATTTCGGTATGGATTTCGATACCGAAATGGATTTCAAAATCGAAATGGATTTCGATATCGAAATGGATTTCGAAATCTAAATGGATTTCGAATTCGATTTGGATTTCGAATTCGAAATGGATTTCGAAATTGATATGGAATTCGACTTCGAAATTGATTTCGGTATGGATTTCGATACCGAAATGGATTTCGAAATCGAAATCGATTTCGATATCGAAATGGATTTCGATATCGAAATGGATTTCGATATCGAAATGGATTTCGATATCGAAATGGATTTCGATATCGAAATGGATTTCGATATCGAAATGGATTTCGATATCGAAATGGATTTCGATATCGATATGGATTTCGAATTCGAAATGGATTTCGAAATTGATATGGAATTCGATATCGAAATGGATTTCGAAATCGAAATGGATTTCGATATCAAAATGGATTTCGAAATCCAAATGGATTTCGATATCGAAATGGATTTCGATATCGAAATGGATTTCGAATTCGATGGATTTTGAAATCGAAATGGATTTCGAAATTGATATGGAATTCGATATCGAAATGGATTTCGAAATTGATATGGAATTCGATATCGAAATGGATTTCGGTATGGAATTCGATATCGAAATGGATTTCGGTATGGATTTCGATATCGAAATGGATTTCGAAATCTAAATGATCTAAATGGATTTCGAATTCGATATGGATTTCGAATTCGAAATGGATTTCGAAATTGATATGGATTTCGATATCGAAATGGATTTCGAATTCGAAATGGATTTCGAAATTTATATGGAATTCGATATCAAAATGGATTTCTTTATGGATTTCGAAATCGAAATGGATTTCGATATCGAAATGGATTTCGAATTCGATATGGATTTCGAATTCGAAATGGATTTCGATATCGAAATGGATTTCGAATTCGATATGGATTTCGAATTCGAAATGGATTTCGAATTCGAAATGGATTTCGATGTCGAAATGGATTTCGATATCGAAATGGATTTCGAATTCGATATGGATTTCGAATTCGATATGGATTTCGAAATTGATATGGAATTCGATATCGAAATGGATTTTGGTATGGATTTCGATATCGAAATGGATTTCGAAATCGAAATGGATTTCGAATTCGATATGGATTTCGAATTCGAAATGGATTTCGAAATTGATATGGAATTCGATATCGAAATGGATTTCGGTATGGATTTCGATACCGAAATGGATTTCAAAATCGAAATGGATTTCGATATCGAAATGGATTTCGAAATCTAAATGGATTTCGAATTCGATTTGGATTTCGAATTCGAAATGGATTTCGAAATTGATATGGAATTCGACTTCGAAATTGATTTCGGTATGGATTTCGATATCGAAATGGATTTCGAAATCTAAATGGATTTCGAATTCGATTTGGATTTCGAATTCGAAATGGATTTCGAAATTGATATGGAATTCGACTTCGAAATTGATTTCGGTATGGATTTCGATACCGAAATGGATTTCGAAATCGAAATCGATTTCGATATCGAAATGGATTTCGATATCGAAATGGATTTCGATATCGAAATGGATTTCGAAATCGATATGGATTTCGATTTCGAAATGGATTTCGATATCGAAATGGATTTCGATATCGAAATGTATTTCGATATGGATTTCGAATTCGATATGGATTTCGAATTCGAAATGGATTTCCAAATTGATATGGAATTCGATATCGAAATGGATTTCGATATCGAAATGGATTTCGAAATTGATATGGAATTCGATATCGAAATGTATTTCGATATGGATTTCGAAATCGAAATGGATTTCGATATCGAAATGGATTTCGAATTCGAAATGGATTTCGATATCGAAATGGATTTCGAATTCGAAATGGATTTCGAAATTGATATGGAATTCGACTTCGAAATTGATTTCGGTATGGATTTCGATACCGAAATGGATTTCGATATCGAAATGGATTTCGATATCGAAATGGATTTCGATATCGAAATGGATTTCGATATCGAAATGGATTTCGATATCGAAATGTATTTCGATATGGATTTCGAATTCGAAATGGATTTCGAAATTGATATGGAATTCGATATCGAAATGGATTTCGATATCGAAATGGATTTCGATATCGAAATGGATTTCGAAATTGATATGGAATTCGATATCGAAATGTATTTCGATATGGATTTCGAAATCGAAATGGATTTCGATATCGAAATGGATTTCGAATTCGAAATGGATTTCGATATCGAAATGGATTTCGAATTCTAAATGGATTTCGATATCGAAATGGATTTCGATATCGAAATGGATTTCGATATCGAAATGGATTTCGGTATGGATTTCGATACCGAAATGGATTTCGAAATCGAAATGGATTTCGAATTCGAAATGGATTTCGATATAGAAATGAATTTCGATATCGAAAAGGATTTCGATATCGAAATGGATTTCGATATCGAAATGGATTTCGAATTCGAAATGGACTTCGAATTCAACATGTATTTCGAAATTTTTATGGAATTCGATATCGAAATGGATTTCTTTATGGATTTCGAAATCGAAATGGATTTCGATATCGAAATGGATTTCGAATTCGATATGGATTTCGATATCGATATGGATTTCGATATCGATATGGATTTCGATATCGATATGGATTTCGAATTCGAAATGGATTTCGAAATTGATATGGAATTCGATATCGAAATGTATTTCGATATGGATTTCGAAATCGAAATGGATTTCGATATCGAAATGGATTTCGATATCGAAATGTATTTCGATATGGATTTCGAATTCGATATGGATTTCGAATTCGAAATGGATTTCCAAATTGATATGGAATTCGATATCGAAATGGATTTCGATATCGAAATGGATTTCGAAATTGATATGGAATTCGATATCGAAATGTATTTCGATATGGATTTCGAAATCGAAATGGATTTCGATATCGAAATGGATTTCGATATCGAAATGGATTTCGAATTCTAAATGGATTTCGAAATCTAAATGATCTAAATGGATTTCGAATTCGATATGGATTTCGAATTCGAAATGGATTAGGAATTCGAAATGGATTTCGAAGTCGATATGGAATTCGATATCGAAATGGATTTCGATATCGAAATGGATTTCGAAATTGATATGGAATTCGATATCAAAATGTATTTCGATATGGATTTCGAAATCGAAATGGATTTCGATATCGAAATGGATTTCGAATTCGAAATGGATTTCGAAATTGATATGGAATTTGATATCGAAATGGATTTTGATATGGATTTCGGAATCGAAATGGATTTCGATATCGAAATGGATTTCGAATTCGAAATGGATTTCGATATCGAAATGGATTTCGAATTCGAAATGGATTTCGATATCGAAATGGATTTCGATATCGAAATGGAATTCGAATTCGAAATGGATTTCGATATCGAAATGGATTTCGAATTCGAAATTGATTTCGATATCGAAAAGGATTTTGATATCGAAATCCATTTCGAATTCGATATGGATTTCGATATCGAAATGGATTTCGAATTCGAAATGGATTTCGAAATTTATATGGAATTCGATATCAAAATGGATTTCTTTATGGATTTCGAAATCGGAATGGATTTCGATATCGAAATGGATTTCGATTTTGATATGGATTTCGAATTCGAAATGGATTTCGATATCGAAATGGATTGCGAATTCGAAATGGATTTCGATATCGATATGGATTTTGATATCGAAATCCATTTCGAATTCGATATGGATTTTGATATCGAAATGGATTTCGATATCGAAATGGATTTCGAATTCGAAATGGATTTCGATGTCGAAATGGATTTCGAATTCGAAATGGATTTCGATGTCGAAATGGATTTCGATATCGAAATGGATTTCGAATTCGATATGGATTTCGATATCAAATGTATATGGATTTCGAAATCGAAATGGATTTCGAAATCAAAATGGATTTCGAAATCGAAATGGATTTCGATATCGAAATGGATTTCGAATTCGATATGGATTTCGAATTCGACATGGATTTCGAAATTGATATGGAATTCGATATCGAAATGGATTTCGGTATGGATTTCGATACCGAAATGGATTTCGAAATCGAAATGGATTTCGATATCGAAATGGATTTCGAAATCTAAATGGATTTCGAATTCGATATGGATTTCGAATTCGAAATGGATTTCGAAATTGATATGGAATTCGATATCGAAATAGATTTCGGTATGGATTTCGAAATCGAAATGGATTTCGATATCGAAATGGATTTCGAAATCTAAATGGATTTCGAATTCGATATGGATTTCGAATTCGAAATGGATTTCGAAATTGATATGGAATTCGATATCGAAAATGATTTCGGTATGGATTTCGATACCGAAATGGATTTCGAAATCGAAATGGATTTCGATATCGAAATGGATTTCGATATCGAAATGGATTTCGATATCGATATGGATGTCGAATTCGAAATGGATTTCGAAATTGATATGGAATTCGATATCGAAATGGATTTCGGTATGGATTTCGATACCGAAATGGATTTCGAAATCGAAATGGATTTCGATATCGAAATGGATTTCGATATCGAGATGGATGTCGATATCGAAATGGATGTCGATATCGATATGGATTTCGAATTCGAAATGGATTTCGAAATCAAAATCCTTTTCGATATCGAAATCAATTTCGAATTCGAAATCCATTTCGATATCGAAATCCATTTCGAATTCGAATTCCATTTCGATATCGAAATCCATTTCGATATCGAAATCCATATCGAATTCGAAATCCATTTCGATATCGAAATCCATTTCGATATCGAAATCCATTTGGATTTCGAAATCCATTTTGATATCGAAATCCATTTCGATTTCGAAATCCATTTCGATATCGAATTCCATATCAATTTCGAAATCCATTTCGGTAATGGATTTCGATATCGAAATGGATTTCGAATTCGATATGGATTTCGAATTCGATATGGATTTCGAAATTGATATGGAATCGATATCGAAATGGATTTTGGTATGGATTTCGATACCGAAATAAATTTCGAAATCGAAATGGATTTCGATATCGAAATGGATTTCGAAATCGAAATGGATTTCGAATTCGATATGGAAATTGATATGGAATTCGATATCGAAATGGATTTCGGTATGGATTTCGATACCGAAATGGATTTCAAAATCGAAATGGATTTCGATATCGAAATGGATTTCGAAATCTAAATGGATTTCGAATTCGATTTGGATTTCGAATTCGAAATGGATTTCGAAATTGATATGGAATTCGACTTCGAAAATGATTTCGGTATGAATTTCGATACCGAAATGGATTTCGAAATCGAAATCGATTTCGATATGGAAATGGAATTCGATATCGAAATGGATTTCGATATCGATATGGATTTCGAATTCGAAATGGATTTCGAAATTGATATGGAATTCGATATCGAAATGGATTTCGGTTTTTATTTCGATACCGAAATGGATTTCGAAATCTAAATGGATTTCGAAATCTAAATGGATTTCGAATTCGATATGGATTTCGAATTCGAAATGGATTTCGAAATTGATATGGAATACGATATCGAAATGGATTTCGGTATGGATTTCGATACCGAAATGGATTTCGAAATCGAAATGGATTTCGATATAGAAACGAATTTCGATATCGAAATGGATTTCGATATCGAAATGGATTTCGAATTCGAAATGGACTTCGAATTCGAAATGTATTTCGAAATTTTTATGGAATTCGATATCGAAATGGATTTCTTTATGGATTTCGAAATCGAAATGGATTTCGATATCGAAATGGATTTCGAATTCGATATGGATTTCGATATCGATATGGATTTCGATATCGATATGGATTTCGAATTCGAAATGGATTTCGAAATTGATATGGAATTCGATATCGAAATGTATTTCGATATGGATTTCGAAATCGAAATGGATTTCGATATCGAAATGGATTTCGATATCGAAATGGATTTCGATATCGAAATGGATTTCGATATCGAAATGTATTTCGATATGGATTTCGAATTCGATATGGATTTCGAATTCGAAATGGATTTCGATATCGAAATGGATTTCGAAATTGATATGGAATTCGATATCGAAATGTATTTCGATATGGATTTCGAAATCGAAATGGATTTCGATATCGAAATGGATTTCGAATTCGAAATGGATTTCGATATCGAAATGGATTTCGAATTCTAAATGGATTTCGAAATCTAAATGATCGAAATGGATTTCGATATCGAAATGGATTTCGAAATTGATATGGAATTCGATATCGAAATGTATTTCGATATGGATTTCGAAATCGAAATGGATTTCGATATCGAAATGGATTTCGAATTCGAAATGGATTTCGATATCGAAATGGATTTCGAATTCTAAATGGATTTCGATATCGAAATGGATTTCGGTATGGATTTCGATACCGAAATGGATTTCGAAATCGAAATGGATTTCGATATAGAAATGAATTTCGATATCGAAAAGGATTTCGATATCGAAATGGATTTCGAATTCGAAAAGGACTTCGAATTCAACATGTATTTCGAAATTTTTATGGAATTCGATATCGAAATGGATTTCTTTATGGATTTCGAAATCGAAATGGATTTCGATATCGAAATGGATTTCGAATTCGATATGGATTTCGATATCGATATGGATTTCGATATCGATATGGATTTCGAATTCGAAATGGATTTCGAAATTGATATGGAATTCGATATCGAAATGTATTTCGATATGGATTTCGAAATCGAAATGGATTTCGATATCGAAATGTATTTCGATATGGATTTCGAATTCGATATGGATTTCGAATTCGAAATGGATTTCCAAATTGATATGGAATTCGATATCGAAATGGATTTCGATATCGAAATGGATTTCGAAATTGATATGGAATTCGATATCGAAATGTATTTCGATATGGATTTCGAAATCGAAATGGATTTCGATATCGAAATGGATTTCGATATCGAAATGGATTTCGAATTCTAAATGGATTTCGAAATCTAAATGATCTAAATGGATTTCGAATTCGATATGGATTTCGAATTCGAAATGGATTAGGAATTCGAAATGGATTTCGAAATTGATATGGAATTCGATATCGAAATGGATTTCGATATCGAAATGGATTTCGAAATTGATATGGAATTCGATATCGAAATGTATTTCGATATGGATTTCGAAATCGAAATGGATTTCGATATCGAAATGGATTTCGAATTCGAAATGGATTTCGAAATTGATATGGAATTTGATATCGAAATGGATTTTGATATGGATTTCGGAATCGAAATGGATTTCGATATCGAAATGGATTTCGAATTCGAAATGGATTTCGATATCGAAATGGATTTCGAATTCGAAATGGATTTCGATATCGAAATGGATTTCGATATCGAAATGGAATTCGAATTCGAAATGGATTTCGATATCGAAATGGATTTCGAATTCGAAATTGATTTCGATATCGAAAAGGATTTTGATATCGAAATCCATTTCGAATTCGATATGGATTTTGATATCGAAATGGATTTCGATATCGAGATGGATGTCGATATCGAAATGGATGTCGATATCGATATGGATTTCGAATTCGAAATGGATTTCGAAATTGATATGGAATTCGATATCGAAATGGATTTCGGTATGGATTTCGATACCGAAATGGATTTCGAAATCGAAATGGATTTCGATATCAAAATGTATTTCGATATGGATTTCGATACCGAAATGGATTTCGAAATCGAAATGGATTTCGATATCGAAATGGATTTCGATATCGAAATGGATTTCGAATTCGAAATGGATTTCGATGTCGAAATGGATTTCGAATTCGAAATGGATTTCGATTTCGAAATGGATTTCGATGTCGAAATGGATTTCGAATTCGATATGGATTTCGATATCAAATGTATATGGATTTCGAAATCGAAATGGATTTCGAAATCGAAATGGATTTCGAAATCGAAATGGATTTCGATATCGAAATGGATTTCGAATTCGATATGGATTTCGGATTCGATATGGATTTCGAAATTGATATGGAATTCGATATCGAAATGGATTTCGGTATGGATTTCGATACCGAAATGGATTTCGAAATCGAAATGGATTTCGATATCGAAATGGATTTCGAAATCTAAATGGATTTCGAATTCGATATGGATTTCGAATTCGAAATGGATTTCGAAAATTGATATGGAATTCGATATCGAAATAGATTTCGGTATGGATTTCGAAATCGAAATGGATTTCGATATCGAAATGGATTTCGAAATCTAAATGGATTTCGAATTCGATATGGATTTCGAATTCGAAATGGATTTCGAAATTGATATGGAATTCGATATCGAAAATGATTTCGGTATGGATTTCGATACCGAAATGGATTTCGAAATCGAAATGGATTTCGATATCGAAATGGATTTCGATATCGAAATGGATTTCGATATCGATATGGATGTCGAATTCGAAATGGATTTCGAAATTGATATGGAATTCGATATCGAAATGGATTTCGGTATGGATTTCGATACCGAAATGGATTTCGAAATCGAAATGGATTTCGATATCGAAATGGATTTCGATATCGAGATGGATGTCGATATCGAAATGGATGTCGATATCGATATGGATTTCGAATTCGAAATGGATTTCGAAATTGATATGGAATTCGATATCGAAATGGATTTCGGTATGGATTTCGATACCGATATGGATTTCGATACCGAAATGGATTTCGAAATCGAAATGGATTTCGATATCGAAATGGATTTCGAATTCGAAATGGATTTCGATATCGAAATGGATTTCGAATTCGATATGGATTTCGAATTCGAAATGGATTTCGAAATTGATATGGAATTCGATATCGAAATGGATTTCGGTATGGATTTCGATACCGATATGGATTTCGATACCGAAATGGATTTTGAAATCGAAATGGATTTCGATATCGAAATGGATTCCGATATCGAAATGGATTTCGATATCGAAATGGACTTCGATATCGAAATGGATTTCGATATCGAAATGGATTTCGAAATCGAAATGGATTTCGATATCGAAATGAATTTTGATATGGATTTCGATACCGAAATGGATTTCGAAATCGAAATGGATTTCGATATCGAAATGGATTCCGATTTCGGTATGGATTTCGATACCGAAATGGATTTCGATACCGAAATGGATTTCGAAATCGAAATGGATTTCGATATCGAAATGAATTTCGATTTCGAAAAGGATTTTGATATCGAAATCCATTTCGAATTCGATATGGATTTCGATATCGAAATGGATTTCGAATTCGAAATGGATTTCGAAATTTATATGGAATTCGATATCAAAATGGATTTCTTTATGGATTGCGAAATCGAAATGGATTTCGATTTCGATATGGATTTCGAATTCGAAATGGATTTCGATATCGAAATGGATTGCGAATATCGAAATGGATTTCGGTATGGATTTCGAAATCTAAATGGATTTCGAATTCGATATGGATTTCGAATTCGAAATGGATTTCGAAATTGATATGGAATTCGATATCGAAATTGATTTCGGTATGGATTTCGATACCGAAATGGATTTCGAAATCGAAATGGATTTCGATATCGAAATGGATTTCGATATCGAAATGGATTTCGATATCGATATGGATGTCGAATTCGAAATGGATTTCGAAATTGATATGGAAATCGATATCGAAATGGATTTCGGTATGGATTTCGATACCGAAATGGATTTCGAAATCCATATCGAAATCCATTTCGATATCGAAATCCATTTCGAATTCGAAATCCATTTCGATATCGAAATCCATTTCGATATCGAAATCCATTTCGATTTCGAAATCCATATCGAAATACATTTCGATATCGAATTCCATATCAATTTCGAAATCCATTTCGATATCGAAATCCATTTCGATATCGAAATCCATATCGAATTCGAAATCCATTTAGATTTCGAAATCCATACCGAAATCCATTTCGATATCGAATTCCATATCAATTTCGAAATCCATTTCGAAATCGAAATCCATTTCGATAGCGAAATCCATTTCGATTTCGAAATCCATATCGAAATCCATTTCGATATCGAATTCCATATCAATTTCGAAATCCATTTCGAATTCGAAATCCATATCGAATTCGAAATCCATTTCGATATCGAATTCCATTTCGATATCGAAATTCATTTCGATCGAATGGATTTCGATATCGAAATGGATTTCGAAATTGATATGGAATTCGATATCGAAATGGATTTCGGTATGGATTTCGATACCGAAATGGATTTCGAAATCGAAATGGATTTCGATATCGAAATGAATTTCGATATGGATTTCGATACCGAAATGGATTTTGAAATCGAAATGGATTTCGATATCGAAATGGATTCCGATATCGATATGGATGTCGAATTCGAAATGGATTTCGAAATTGATATGGAAATCGATATCGAAATGGATTTCGGTATGGATTTCGATACCGAAATGGATTTCGAAATCCATATCGAAATCCATTTCGATATCGAAATCCATTTCGAATTCGAAATCCATTTCGATATCGAAATCCATTTCGATATCGAAATCCATTTCGATATCGAAATCCATTTCGATTTCGAAATCCATATCGAAATACATTTCGATATCGAATTCCATATCAATTTCGAAATCCATTTCGAAATCGAAATCCATTTCGATAGCGAAATCCATTTCGATTTCGAAATCCATATCGAAATCCATTTCGATATCGAATTCCATATCAATTTCGAAATCCATTTCGAATTCGAAATCCATATCGAATTCGAAATCCATTTCGATATCGAATTCCATTTCGATATCGAAATTCATTTCGATCGAATGGATTTCGATATCGAAATGGATTTCGAAATTGATATGGAATTCGATATCGAAATGGATTTCGGTATGGATTTCGATACCGAAATGGATTTCGAAATCGAAATGGATTTCGATATCGAAATGAATTTCGATATGGATTTCGATACCGAAATGGATTTTGAAATCGAAATGGATTTCGATATCGAAATGGATTCCGATATCGAAATGGATTTCGATATCGAAATGGATTTCGAAATTGATATGGAATTCGATATCGAAATGTATTTCGATATGGATTTCGAAATCGAAATGGATTTCGATATCGAAATGGATTTCGATATCGAAATGGATTTCGAATTCGAAATGGATTTCGATATCGAAATGGATTTCGATATGGATTTCGAAATCCATTTCGGTATCGAAATCCATACCGAAATCCATTTCGATATCGATTTCCATATCAATTTCGAAATCCATTTCGATATGGAATTCGATATCGAAATTGATTTCGGTATGGATTTCGATACCGAAATGGATTTCGAAATCGAAATGGATTTCGATATCAAAATGGATTTCGATATCGAAATCCATTTCGATATCGAAATCCATTTCGATATCGAAATCCATATCGAATTCGAAATCCATTTAGATTTCGAAATCCATACCGAAATCCATTTCGATATCGAATTCCATATCAATTTCGAAATCCATTTCGAATTCGAAATCCATATCGAATTCGAAATCCATTTCGATAGCGAAATCCATTTCGATTTCGAAATCCATATCGAAATCCATTTCGATATCGAATTCCATATCAATTTCGAAATCCATTTCGAATTCGAAATCCATATCGAATTCGAAATCCATTTCGATATCGAATTCCATTTCGATATCGAAATTCATTTCGATCGAATGGATTTCGATATCGAAATGGATTTCGAAATTGATATGGAATTCGATATCGAAATGGATTTCGGTATGGATTTCGATACCGAAATGGATTTCGAAATCGAAATGGATTTCGATATCGAAATGAATTTCGATATGGATTTCGATACCGAAATGGATTTTGAAATCGAAATGGATTTCGATATCGAAATGGATTCCGATATCGAAATGGATTTCGATATCGAAATGGATTTCGAAATTGATATGGAATTCGATATCGAAATGTATTTCGATATGGATTTCGAAATCGAAATGGATTTCGATATCGAAATGGATTTCGATATCGAAATGGATTTCGAATTCGAAATGGATTTCGATATCGAAATGGATTTCGATATGGATTTCGAAATCCATTTCGGTATCGAAATCCATACCGAAATCCATTTCGATATCGATTTCCATATCAATTTCGAAATCCATTTCGATATGGAATTCGATATCGAAATTGATTTCGGTATGGATTTCGATACCGAAATGGATTTCGAAATCGAAATGGATTTCGATATCGAAATGGATTTCGATATCGAAATGGATTTCGATATCGATATGGATGTCGAATTCGAAATGGATTTCGAAATTGATATGGAAATCGATATCGAAATGGATTTCGGTATGGATTTCGATACCGAAATGGATTTCGAAATCCATATCGAAATCCATTTCGATATCGAAATCCATTTCGAATTCGAAATCCATTTCGATATCGAAATCCATTTCGATATCGAAATCCATTTCGATTTCGAAATCCATATCGAAATACATTTCGATATCGAATTCCATATCAATTTCGAAATCCATTTCGATATCGAAATCCATTTCGATATCGAAATCCATTTCGATTTCGAAATCCATTTCGATATCGAAATCCATTTCGATTTCGAAATCCATTTCGGTATCGAAATCCATACCGAAATCCATTTCCATATCGAATTCCATATCAATTTTGAAATCCATTTCGAATTCGAAATCCATATCGAATTCGAAATCCATTTAGATCATTTAGATTTCGAAATCCATTTCGATATCGAAATCCATTTCGATTTCGAAATCCATATCGAAATACATTTCGATATCGAATTCCATATCAATTTCGAAATCCATTTCGATATCGAAATCCATTTCGATATCGAAATCCATTTCGATATCGAAATCCATTTAGATATCGAAATCCATTTCGATTTCGAAATCCAATTCGGTATCGAAATCCATACCGAAATCCATTTCCATATCGAATTCCATATCAATTTTGAAATCCATTTCGAATTCGAAATCCATATCGAATTCGAAATCCATTTAGATCATTTAGATTTCGAAATCCATTTCGATATCGAAATCCATTTCGATTTCGAAATCCATTTCGATATCGAAATCCATTTTTATTTCGAAATCCATTTAGATATCGAAATCCATTTCGATTTCGAAATCCAATTCGGTATCGAAATCCATACCGAAATCCATTTCGATATCGAATTCCATATCGAAATGGATTTCGAAATTGATATGGAAATCGATATCGAAATGGATTTCGGTATGGATTTCGATACCGAAATGGATTTCGAAATCCATATCGAAATACATTTCGATATCGAATTCCATATCAATTTCGAAATCCATTTCGATATCGAAATTCATTTCGATATCGAAATCCATTTCGATATCGAAATCCATTTCGATTTCGAAATCCATTTAGATATCGAAATCCATTTCGATTTCGAAATCCATTTCGGTATCGAAATCCATACCGAAATCCATTTCGATATCGAATTCCATATCGAAATGGATTTCGAAATTGATATGGAAATCGATATCGAAATGGATTTCGGTATGGATTTCGATACCGAAATGGATTTCGAAATCCATATCGAAATCCATTTCGATATCGAAATCCATTTCGAATTCGAAATCCATTTCGATATCGAAATCCATTTCGATATCGAAATCCATTTCGATTTCGAAATCCATATCGATTTCGAAATCCATTTCGATATCGAAATCCATTTCGATTTCGAAATCCATTTCGGTATCGAAATCCATACCGAAATCCATTTCCATATCGAATTCCATATCAATTTTGAAATCCATTTCGAATTCGAAATCCATATCGAATTCGAAATCCATTTAGATCATTTAGATTTCGAAATCCATTTCGATATCGAAATCCATTTCGATTTCGAAATCCATTTCGGTATCGAAATCCATACCGAAATCCATTTCGATATCGAATTCCATATCAATTTCGAAATCCATTTCGAATTCGAAATCCATATCGAATTCGAAATCCATTTAGATCATTTAGATTTCGAAATCCATTTCGATATCGAAATCCATTTCGATTTCGAAATCCATTTCGGTATCGAAATCCATTTCGATTTCGAAATCCATTTCGATATCGAAATCCATTTCGATTTCGAAATCCATTTCGGTATCGAAATCCATACCGAAATCCATTTCCATATCGAATTCCATATCAATTTTGAAATCCATTTCGATTTCGAAATCCATATCGAAATACATTTCGATATCGAATTCCATATCAATTTCGAAATCCATTTCGATATCGAAATCCATTTCGATATCGAAATCCATTTCGATTTCGAAATCCATTTCGATATCGAAATCCATTTCGATTTCGAAATCCATTTCGGTATCGAAATCCATACCGAAATCCATTTCCATATCGAATTCCATATCAATTTTGAAATCCATTTCGAATTCGAAATCCATATCGAATTCGAAATCCATTTAGATCATTTAGATTTCGAAATCCATTTCGATATCGAAATCCATTTCGATTTCGAAATCCATTTCGGTATCGAAATCCATACCGAAATCCATTTCGATATCGAATTCCATATCAATTTCGAAATCCATTTCGAATTCGAAATCCATATCGAATTCGAAATCCATATCGAATTCGAAATCCATTTCGATATCGAAATCCATTTCGATATCGAAATCCATTTCGATTTCGAAATCCATATCGAAATACATTTCGATATCGAATTCCATATCAATTTCGAAATCCATTTCGAAATCGAAATCCATATCGAATTTGAAATCCATTTCGATATCGAAATCCATTTCGATTTCGAAATCCATAAAGAAATCCATTTCGATATCGAATTCCATATAAATTTCGAAATCCATTTCGAATTCGAAGTCCATTTCGAATTCGAAATCAATTTCGATATCGAAATCCATTTCGATATCGAAATCCATTTCGATTTCGAAATCCATTTCGGTATCGAAATCCATACCGAAATCCATTTCGGTATCGAAATCCATACCGAAATCCATTTCGATATCGAATTCCATATCAATTTCGAAATCCATTTCGAATTCGAAGTCCATATCGAATTCGAAATCCATATCGAATTCGAAATCCATTTCGATATCGAAATCCATAAAGAAATCCATTTCGATATCGAATTCCATATAAATTTCGAAATCCATTTCGAATTCGAAGTCCATTTCGAATTCGAAATCAATTTCGATATCGAAATCCATTTCGATATCGAAATCCATTTCGATTTCGAAATCCATTTCGGTATCGAAATCCATACCGAAATCCATTTCGGTATCGAAATCCATACCGAAATCCATTTCGATATCGAATTCCATATCAATTTCGAAATCCATTTCGAATTCGAAGTCCATATCGAATTCGAAATCCATATCGAATTCGAAATCCATTTCGATATCGAAATCCATTTCGATTTCGAAATGCATTTCGGTATCGAAATCCATATCGAAATACATTTCGATATCGAATTCCATATCAATTTCGAAATCCATTTCGAAATCGAAATCCATATCGAATTTGAAATCCATTTCGATATCGAAATCCATTTCGATTTCGAAATCCATAAAGAAATCCATTTCGATATCGAATTCCATATAAATTTCGAAATCCATTTCGAATTCGAAGTCCATTTCGAATTCGAAATCAATTTCGATATCGAAATCCATTTCGATATCGAAATCCATTTCGATTTCGAAATCCATTTCGGTATCGAAATCCATACCGAAATCCATTTCGGTATCGAAATCCATACCGAAATCCATTTCGATATCGAATTCCATATCAATTTCGAAATCCATTTCGAAATCGAAATCCATATCGAATTTGAAATCCATTTCGATATCGAAATCCATTTCGATTTCGAAATCCATAAAGAAATCCATTTCGATATCGAATTCCATATAAATTTCGAAATCCATTTCGAATTCGAAGTCCATTTCGAATTCGAAATCAATTTCGATATCGAAATCCATTTCGATATCGAAATCCATTTCGATTTCGAAATCCATTTCGATATCGAAATCCATACCGAAATCCATTTCGGTATCGAAATCCATACCGAAATCCATTTCGATATCGAATTCCATATCAATTTCGAAATCCATTTCGAATTCGAAGTCCATATCGAATTCGAAATCCATATCGAATTCGAAATCCATTTCGATATCGAAATCCATTTCGATTTCGAAATGCATTTCGGTATCGAAATCCATACCGAAATCCATTTCGATATTCGCAATCCATTTCGATATCGAAATCTATTTCGAATTCGAAATCCATATCGAAATCGAAATCCATTTCGATATCGAAATCCATTTCGATTTCGAAATCCATAAGGAAATCCATTTTGATATCGAATTCCATATAAATTTCGAAATCCAATTCGAATTCGAAATCCCATTTCGATATCGAAATCCATATCGAATTCGAAATGGATTTCGATATCGAAATGGATTTCGAATTCGAAATTGATTTCGATATCAAAATGGATTTCGATATGGATTTCGAAATCGAAATGGATTGCGAATTCGAAATGGATTTCGATATCGAAATGGATTTTGATATCGAAATCCATTCATTTCGACTTCGATATGGATTTCGATATCGAAATGGATTTCGAATTCGAAATGGATTTCGATGTCGAAATGGATTTCGATATCGAAATGGATTTCGAATTCGAAATGGATTTCGATATCGAAATGGATTTCGAATTCGAAATGGATTTCGATATCGAAATGGATTTCGACTTCGAAATGGATTTCGATATCGAAATGGATTTCGAATTCGAAATTGATTTCGATTTCGAAAAGGATTTTGATATCGAAATCCATTTTGAAGTCGAAATCCATTTCGATATCGGTATGGATTTCGATACCGAAATGGATTTCGAAATCGAAATGGATTTCGATATCGAAATGAATTTCGATATCGAAATGGAATTCGATATCGAAATGGAATTCGAAATCGAAATGGATTTCGAATTCGATATGGATTTCGAAATTGATATGGAATTCGATATCGAAATGGATTTCGATATGGATTTCGAAATCGAAATGGATTTCGCTATCGAAATGGATTTCGATTTCGAAATGGATTTCGAATTCGATATGGATTTCGAATTCGATATGGATTTCGAATTCGAAATGGATTTCGAAATTGATATGGAATTCGATATCGAAATGGATTTCGGTATGGATTTCGATACCGAAATGGATTTCGAGATCGAAATGGATTTCGATATCGAAATGGATTTCGAAATCTAAATGATCTAAATGGATTTCGAATTCGATATAGATTTCGATATCGAAATGGATTTCGAAATCGAAATGGATTTCGATATCGAAATGGATTTCGAAATTGATATGGAATTCGATATCGAAATGTATTTCTATATGGATTTCGAAATCGAAATGGATTTCGATATCGAAATGGATTTCGAATTCGAAATGGACTTCGATATCGAAATGGATTTCGATATCGAAATGGATTTCGAATTCGAAATGGATTTCGATATCGAAATGGATTTCGATATCAAAATGGATTTCGATATGGATTTCGAAATCGAAATGGATTGCGAATTCGAAATGGATTTCGATATCGAAATGGATTTCGATATCGAAATTAATTTCGAATTCGAAATGGACTTCGAATTCGAAATGGATTTCGAAATTTATATGGAATTCGATATCGAAATGGATTTCTTTATGGATTTCGAAATCGAAATGGATTTCGATATCGAAATGGATTTCGAATTCGATATGGATTTCGAATTCGAAATGGATTTCGAAATTGATATGGAAATCGATATCGAAATGGATTTCGGTATGGATTTCGATACCGAAATGGATTTCGAAATCCATATCGAAATCCATTTCGATATCGAAATCCATTTCGAATTCGAAATCCATTTCGATATCGAAATCCATTTCGAATTCGAAATCCATTTCGATATCGAAATCCATTTCGATATCGAAATCCATTTCGATATCGAAATCCATTTCGATTTCGAAAACCATTTCGATATCGATTCCATATCGAATTCGAAATCCATTTAGATCATTTAGATTTCGAAATCCATTTCGATATCGAAATCCATTTCGATCTCGAAATCCATTTCGGTATCGAAATCCATACCGAAATCCATTTCGATATCGAATTCCATATCAATTTCGAAATCCATTTCGAATTCGAAATCCATATCGAATTCGAAATCCATATCGAATTCGAAATCCATTTCGAAATCGAAATCCATTTCGATAGCGAAATCCATTTCGATTTCGAAATCCATATCGAAATCCATTTCGATATCGAATTCCATATCAATTTCGAAATCCATTTCGAATTCGAAATCCATATCGAAATGGATTTCGAATTCGATATGGACTTCGAATTCGATATGGACTTCGAATTCGAAATGGATTTCGAAATTGATATGGAATTCGATATCGAAATGGATTTCGGTATGGATATCGATACCGAAATGGATTTCGGTATGGATTTCGATACCGAAATGGATTTCGAAATCGAAATGGATTTCGATATCGAAATGAATTTCGATATCGAAATGGATTTCGATATCGAAATTAATTTCGAATTCGAAATGGACTTCGAATTCGAAATGGATTTCGAAATTTATATGGAGTTCGATATCGAAATGGATTTCTTTATGGATTTCGAAATCGAAATGGATTTCGATATCGAAATGGATTTCAAATTCGATATGGATTTCGAATTTGAAATGGATTTCGAAATTGATATGGAATTCGATATCGAAATGTATTTCGATATGGATTTCGAAATCGAAATGGATTTCGAAATCGAAATGGATTTCGATATCGAAATGGATTTCGATATCGTTATGGATTTCGATATCGAAATGGATTTCGAATTCGATATGGATTTCGAATTCGATATGGATTTCGAATTCGAAATGGATTTCGAAATTGATATGGAATTCGATATCGAAATGGATTTCGGTATGGATTTCGATACCGAAATGGATTTCGAAATCGAAATGGATTTCGATATCGAAATGGATTTCGAAATCTAAATGATCTAAATGGATTTCGAATTCGATATGGATTTCGAAATGGATTTCGAATTCGAAATGGATTTCAAAATTGATATGGAATTCGATATGGAAATGGATTTCGGTATGGATTTCGATACCGAATTGGATTTCGAAATCGAAATGGATTTCGATATCTAAATGGATTTCGAAATCGAAATGGATTTCGATATCGAAATGGATTTCGATATCGAAATGGATTTCGATATCGAAATGGATTTCGAAATGGATATGGAATTCGATATCGAAATGTATTTCGATATGGAATTTCGAAATCGAAATGGATTTCGATATCGAAATGGTTTTCGATATCGAAATGGATTTCGATATCGAAATCGAAATGGATTTCGATATCGAAATGGATTTCGATATGGATTTCGAAATCGAAATGGATTTCGAATTCGAAATGGATTTCGATATCGAAATGGATTTCGATTCGATATTTCGAAATCCATTTCGATATCGAAATCCATTTCGAATTCCATATTCGAAATCGCATATCGAAATCCCATTTCGATATCGAAATCCATTTCGATTTCGAAATCCATTTCGATATCGAAATATCCATTTCGAATTTCGATATCGAAATCCATTTCGATATCGAAATCCATTTCGAATATCCGAAATCCATTTCGATATCGAAATCCATTTCGAAATCCATTTCGATATCGAAATCGAAACTTCGAAATTTCGATATCGAAATCCATTTCGATATCGAAATCCATACCATTTCGATATCGAAATCCATTTCATTTCGAAATATTCGAAATCCATATCAATTTCGATATCGAAATCCATATATTCGAAATATTCGAAATATTTCGAAATCCATTTCGATATCGAAATATTTCCATTTCGAAATGCGATTTCGATATTTCGATATATATCGAAATCGAAATGGATTTCGATATCGAAATAATTTCGATATCGAAATTTTCGATATCGAAATTAATTTCGAAATGGATTTCGAAATCGAAATGGATTTCGAATTTTATATGGATTTCGATATCGAAATGGATTTCTTTATGGATTTCGAAATCGAAATGGATTTCGATATCGAAATGGATTTCGATATCGAAATTAAATGGATTTCGAAATGATATTTCGATATCGAAATGGAATTTCGATATGGATTTCGATATCGAAATGGATTTCGAAATCGAAATGGATTTCGATATCGAAATGGATTTCGATATCGAAATGGATTTCGATATCGAAATGGATTTCGAAATTTCGAAATGGATTTCGAATTCGAAATGGATTTCGAAATTGATATGGAATTCGATATCGAAATGGATTTCGATATGGATTTATCGAAATGGATTTCGAATCGAAATGGATTTCGATATCGAAATGGATTTCGATATGATTTCGAATTCGAAATGGATTTCGATATGAATTCGATAAAATGGATTTCGATATCGAAATGGATTTCGAAATCGAAATGGATTTCGATATCGAAATGGATTTCGATATCGAAATGGATTTCGATATCGAAATGGATTTCGAATTCAATGGATCGATATGGATTTCGAATTCGATATGGATTTCGAATTCGAAATGGATTTCGAAATTGATATGGAATTCGATATCGAAATGGATTTCGGTATGGATTTCGATACCGAAATGGATTTCGATAATCGAAATGGATTTCGATATCGAAATGGATTTCGAAATCTAAATGATCTAAATGGATTTCGAATTCGATATGGATTTCGAATTCGAAATGGATTTCAAAATTGATATGGAATTCGATATCGAAATGGATTTCGGTATGGATTTCGATACCGAATTGAAGATTTCGAAATCGAAATGGATTTCGATATCGAAATGGATTTCGAAATCAAATGGATTTCGAAATATGGATTTCGATATCGAAATGGATTTCGATATCGAAATGGATTTCGATATCGAAATGGATTTCGAAATTGATATGGAATTCGATATCGAAATGTATTTCGATATGGATTTCGAAATCGAAATGGATTTCGATATCGAAATGGATTTCGATATCGAAATGGATTTCGAAATCGAAATGGATTTCGATATCGAAATGGATTTCGATATGGATTTTCGAAATTCGAAATGGATTTCGAATTCGAAATGGATTTCGAAATTATATGGAATTCGATATCGAAATGGATTTCGAAATGCATTTCGATATCGAAATGGATTTCGATATCGAAATGGATTTCGATATCGAAATGGATTTCGATTTCGAAATGGATTTCGAAATTGAAATGGAAATCATTCGATATCGAAATCGATTTCGATATGGATTTCGATATCGAATCCATTTCGAAATCGAAATCCATTTCGAATATCGAAATGATTTCGATATCGAAATCCATTTCGATATCGAAATCCATTTCGATATCGAAATGCATTTCGATATCGAAATCGAATTTCGATTTCGAAATCCATTTCGGTATCGAAATCCATACCGAAATCCATTTCGATATCGAAATCCATATCAATTTCGAAATCCATTTCGAATTCGAAGTCCATATCGAATTCGAAATCCATTATCGAATTTCGAAATCCATTTCGATATCGAAATCCATTTGATACCGAAATCCATTTCGGTATCGAAATCCATACCGAAATCCATTTCGATATCGAATTCCATATCAATTTCGAAATCCATTTCGAATTCGAAAATCCATATCGATATCGAAATCCATATCGAATTCGAAATGGATTTCGATATCGAAAATCCTTTTCGAAATCGAAATTCATTTCGATATCGAAATCCATTTCGATTTCGAAATCCATTTCGATATCGAAATCCATTTCGGTATCGAAATCCATACCGAAATCGATATCGAATTCCATTTCGATATCGAAATCCATTTCGATTTCGAAATCCATTTCGATATCGAAATCCATATCGAAATTCATTTCGATATCGAAATCCATTTCGATTTCGAAATCCATTTCGATATCGAAATCCATTTCGATATCGGAATCGATTTCGATATCGAAATCCATTTCGATTTCGAAATCCATTTCGGTATCGAAATCCATATCGAAATTCATATGGATTCGATATCGAAATCGATTTCGAATGATTCGATATCGAAATCCATTTCGGTATCGAAATCCATACCGAAATCCATTTCGATATCGAATTCCATATCAATTTCGAAATCCATTTCGATATCGAAATCCATTTCGATTTCGAAATGAATTTCGATATCGAAAATGGAATTCGATATCGAAATGGATTTCGAATTTCGATATGGATTTCGAAATGGATTTCGAAATTTTCGATATGGATTTCGAATTCGATATGGATTTCGAATTCGAAATGGATTTCGAAATTGATATGGAATTCGATATCGAAATGGATTTCGGTATGGATTTCGATACCGAAATGGATTTCGAAATCGAAATGGATTTCGATATCGAAATGGATTTCGAAATCTAAATGATCTAAATGGATTTCGAATTCGATATGGATTTCGATTTCGAAATGGATTTCGAAATCGAAATGGATTTCGATATCGAAATGATCGAAATCGATTTCGATTTCGAAATCGATTTCGATATCGAAATCCATTTCGATTTCGAAATCCAATTCGGTATCGAAATCCATACCGAAATCCATTTCGATATCGAATTCGATATCAATTTCGAAATCGATTTCGAATTCGAAATCCATATCGAATTCGAAATCCATTTCGATTTCGAAATCCATTTCGATATCGAAATCGATACCAAAATGGATTTCGATATCGAATTTAATATCGATTTCGAAATCCATATCGAATTCGAAATCCATATCGAATTCGAAATCGATTTCGATATCGAAATCCATTTCGATATCGAAATCCATTTCGAAATCGAAATCCATTTCGAATTCGAAATCCATATCGAATTCGAAATCCATTTCGAAATCCATATCGAATTCGAAATCCATTTCGATATCGAATTCCATTTCGATATCGAAATTCATTTCGATCGAATGGATTTCGATATCGAAATGGATTTCGAAATTGATATGGAATTCGATATCGAAATGGATTTTGGTATGGATTTCGATACCGAAATGGATTTCGAAATCGAAATGGATTTCGATATCGAAATGAATTTCGATATGGATTTCGATACCGAAATGGATTTTGAAATCGAAATGGATTTCGATATCGAAATGGATTCCGATATCGAAATGGATTTCGATATCGAAATGGATTTCGAAATCGAAATGGATTTCGAAATCGAAATGGATTTCGATATCGAAATGAATTTTAATATGGATTTCGATACCGAAATGGATTTCGATTTCGGTATGGATTTCGATACCGAAATGGATTTCGATACCGAAATGGATTTCGAAATCGAAATGGATTTCGATATCGAAATGAATTTCGATTTCGAAAAGGATTTTGATATCGAAATCCATTTCGAATTCGATATGGATTTCGATATCGATATGGACTTCGAATTCGAAATGGATTTCGAAATTGATATGGAATTCGATATCGAAATGGATTTCGGTATGGATTTCGATACCGAAATGGATTTCGGTATGGATTTCGATATCGAAATGGATTTCGAATTCGATATGGATTTCGAATTCGATATGGACTTCGAATTCGAAATGGATTTCGAAATTGATATGGAATTCGATATCGAAATGGATTTCGGTATGGATTTCGATACCGAAATGGATTTCGGTATGGATTTCGATATCGAAATGGATTTCGATATCGAAATGAATTTCGATATCGAAATGGATTTCGATATCGAAATTAATTTCGATATCGAAATTAATTTCGAATTCGAAATGGACTTCGAATTCGAAATGGATTTCGAAATTTATATGGAATTCGATATCGAAATGGATTTCTTTATGGATTTCGAAATCGAAATGGATTTCGATATCGAAATGGATTTCGATATCGAAATGGATTTCGATATCGAAATGGATTTCGATATCGAAATGGATTTCGAAATTGATATGGAATTCGATATCGAAATCCATTTCGAATTCGCAATCCATTTCGATTTCGAAATCCATATCGAAATCCATTTCGATATCGAAATCCATTTCGAATTCGAAATCCATTTCGATATCGAAAACCATTTCGATATCGAAATCCATTTCGATTTCGAAATCCATATCGAAATACATTTCGATATCGAATTCCATATCAATTTCGAAATCCATTTCGATATCGAAATCCATTTCGATATCGAAATCCATTTCGATTTCGAAATCCATTTAGATATCGAAATCCATTTCGATTTCGAAATCCAATTCGGTATCGAAATCCATACCGAAATCCATTTCCATATCGAATTCCATTCCATTCGAAGTCCATTTCGAATTCGAAATTAATTTCGATATCGAAATCCATTTCGATATCGAAATTCATTTCGATATCGAAATCCATTTCGATTTCGAAATCCATTTCGGTATCGAAATCCATACCGAAATCCATTTCGGTATCGATATCCATACCGAAATCCATTTCGATATCGAATTCCATATCAATTTCGAAATCCATTTCGAATTCGAAGTCCATATCGAATTCGAAATCCATATCGAATTCGAAATCCATTTCGATATCGAAATCCATTTCGATTTCGAAATCCATTTCGGTATCGAAATCCATACCGAAATCCATTTCGATATTCGCAATCCATTTCGATATCGAAATCCATTTCGAATTCGAAATCCATATCGAAATCGAAATCCATTTCGATATCGAAATCCATTTCGATTTCGAAATCCATAAGGAAATCCATTTTGATATCGAATTCCATATAAATTTCGAAATCCATTTCGAATTCGAAATCCATTTCGATATCGAAATCCATATCGAATTCGAAATGGATTTCGATATCAAAATCCTTTTCGAAATCGAAATCAATTTCGAATTCGAAATCCATTTCGATATCGAAATCCATTTCGATTTCGAAATCCATTTCGGTATCGAAATCCATACCGAAATCCATTTCGATATCGTATTCCATATCAATTTCGAAATTCATTTCGAATTCGAAATCCATATCGAATTCGAAATCCATTTCGAATTCGAAATCCATTTCGATATCGAAATCCATTTCGAATTCGAAATCCATTTCGATATCGAAATCCATTTAGACATCGAAATCCGTTTCGAATTCGAAATCCATTTCGATATCGAAGTCGAAATGGATTTCGATATCGAAAATCCATTTCGATATCGAAATCCATTTCGAATTCGCAATCCATTTCGATTTCGAAATCCATATCGAAATCCATTTTGATATCGAAATCCATTTCGATATCGAAATCCATATCGAAATACATTTCGATATCGAATTCCATATCAATTTCGAAATCCATTTCGATATCGAAATCCATTTCGATTTCGAAATCCATATAGAAATACATTTCGATATCGAATTCCATATCAATTTCGAAATCCATTTCGATATCGAAATCCATTTCGATTTCGAAATCCATTTCGATATCGAAATCCATATCGAATTCGAAATCCATTTAGATCATTTAGATTTCGAAATCCATTTCGATATCGAAATCCATTTCGATCTCGAAATCCATTTCGGTATCGAAATCCATACCGAAATCCATTTCGATATCGAATTCCATATCAATTTCGAAATCCATTTCGAATTCGAAATTCATTTCGATATCGAAATCCATTTCGATTTCGAAATCCATTTCGGTATCGAAATCCATACCGAAATCCATTTCGGTATCGAAATCCATACCGAAATCCATTTCAATATCGAATTCCATATCAATTTCGAAATCCATTTCGAATTCGAAATCCATTTCGATATCGAAATCCATATCGAATTCGAAATTCATTTCGATATCAAAATCCTTTTCGAAATCGAAATCAATTTCGAATTCGAAATCCATTTCGATATCGAAATCCATTTCGAATTCGAAATCCATTTCGATATCGAAATCCATTTCGAATTCGAAATCCATTTCGATATCGAAATCCATTTCGAATTCGAAATCCATTTCGATATCGAAATCCATTTCGATTTCGAAATGGATTTCGATATCGATATGGATTTCGAATTCGAAATGGATTCCCAAATTGATATGGAATTCGATATCGAAATGGATTTTGGTATGGATTTCGATACCGAAATGGATTTCGAGATCGAAATGGATTTCGAAATCTAAATGGATTTCGATATCGAAATGGATTTCGAAATTGATATGGAATTCGATATCGAAATGTATTTCTATATGGATTTCGAAATCGAAATGGATTTCGATATCGAAATGGGATTTCGAATTCGAAATGGACTTCGATATCGAAATGGATTTCGATATCGAAATGGATTTCGAATTCGAAATGGATTTCGATATCGAAATGGATTTCGATATCAAAATGGATTTCGATATGGATTTCGAAATCGAAATGGATTGCGAAATTGATATGGAATTCGATATTGAAATGGATTTCGGTATGGATTTCGATACCGAAATGGATTTCGGTATGGATTTCGATACCGAAATGGATTTCGAAATCGAAATGGATTTCGATATCGAAATGGATTTCGAATTCGAAATTGATTTCGATTTCGAAAAGGATTTTGATATCGAAATGAATTTCGAATTCGATATGGATTTCGATATCGAAATGGATTTCGAATTCGAAATGGATTTCGAAATTGATATGGAATTCGATATTGAAATGGATTTCGGTATGGATTTCGATACCGAAATGGATTTCGGTATGGATTTCGATACCGAAATGGATTTCGAAATCGAAATGGATTTCGAATTCGATATGGATTTCGAATTCGAAATGAATTTCGAAATTGATATGGAATACGATATCGAAATGGATTTCGGTATGGATTTCGATACCGAAATGGATTTCGAAATCGAAATGGATTTCGATATCGAAATGGATTTCGAAATCTAAATGGATTTCGAATTCGATATGGATTTCGATTTCGATATGGATTTCGATATCGATATGGAATTCGATATCGAAATGGATTTCGATATGGATTTCGAAATCGAAATGGATTTCGATATCGGAATGGATTTCGAAATCTAAATGGATTTCGAAATCGATATGGATTTCGAATTCGAAATGGATTTCGAAATTGATATGGAATTCGATATCGAAATGGATTTCGGAATGAATTTCGATATCGAAATGGATTTCGATATAAAAATGGATTTCGAATTCGAAATGGATTTCGAAATTTATACGGAATTCGATATCGAAATGGATTTCGAAATCGATATGGATTTCGAATTCGAAATGGATTTCGAAATTGATATGGAATTCGATATCGAAATGGATTTCGGTATGGATTTCGATACCGAAATGGATTTCGAAATCGAAATGGATTTCGATATCGAAATGGATTTCGAAATCTAAATGGATTTCGAATTCGATATGGATTTCGAATTCGAAATGGATTTCGAAATTGATATGGAATTCGATATCGAAATGGATTTCGGTATGGATTTCGATACCGAAATGGATTTCGAAATCGAAATGGATTTCGATATCGAAATGGATTTCGAAATCTAAATGGATTTCGAATTCGATATGGATTTCGAATTCGAAATGGATTTCGAAATTGATATGGAATTCGATATCGAAATTGATTTCGGTATGGATTTCGATACCGAAATGGATTTTGAAATCGAAATGGATTTCGATATCGAAATGGATTTCGAAATCGAAATGGATTTCGATATCGAAATGGATTTCGAAATCGAAATGGATTTCGATATCGATATGGATTTCGAATTCGAAATGGATTTCGAAATTGATATGGAATTCGATATCGAAATTGATTTCGGAATGAATTTCGATATCGAAATGGATTTCGATATAAAAATGGATTTCGAATTCGAAATGGATTTCGAAATTTATACGGAATTCGATATCGAAATGGATTTTGAAATCTATATGGATTTCGAATTCGAAATGGATTTCGAAATTGATATGGAATTCGATATCGAAATGGATTTCGATACCGAAATGGATTTCGAAATCGAAATGGATTTCGATATCGAAATGGATTTCGAAATCTAAATGGATTTCGAATTCGATATGGATTTCGAAATCTAAATGGATTTCGAATTCGATATGGATTTCGAATTCGAAATGGATTTCGAAATTGATATGGAATTCGATATCGAAATGGATTTCGGTATGGATTTCGATACCGAAATGGATTTCGAAATCGAAATGGATTTCGATATCGAAATGGATTTCGAAATCTAAATGGATTTCGAATTCGATATGGATTTCGAATTCGAAATGGATTTCGAAATTGATATGGAATTCGATATCGAAATGGATTTCGGTATGGATTTCGATACCGAAATGGATTTCGAAATCGAAATGGATTTCGATATCGAAATGGATTTCGAAATTTATACGGAATTCGATATCGAAATGGATTTTGAAATCTATATGGATTTCGAATTCGAAATGGATTTCGAAATTGATATGGAATTCGATATCGAAATGGATTTCGGTATGGATTTCGATACCGAAATGGATTTCGAAATCGAAATGGATTTCGATATCGAAATGGATTTCGAAATCTAAATGGATTTCGAATTCGATATGGATTTCGAAATCTAAATGGATTTCGAATTCGATATGGATTTCGAATTCGAAATGGATTTCGAAATTGATATGGAATTCGATATCGAAATGGATTTCGGTATGGATTTCGATACCGAAATGGATTTCGAAATCGAAATGGATTTCGATATCGAAATGGATTTCGAAATCTAAATGGATTTCGAATTCGATATGGATTTCGAATTCGAAATGGATTTCGAAATTGATATGGAATTCGATATCGAAATTGATTTCGGTATGTATTTCGATACCGAAACGGATTTCGAATTCGATATGGATTTCGAAATTGATATGAAATTCGATATCGAAATGGATTTTGAAATCTATATGGATTTCGAATTCGAAATGGATTTCGAAATTGATATGGAATTCGATATCGAAATGGATTTCGGTATGGATTTCGATACCGAAATGGATTTCGAAATCGAAATGGATTTCGATATCGAAATGGATTTCGAAATCTAAATGGATTTCGAATTCGATATGGATTTCGAATTCGAAATGGATTTCGAAATTGATATGGAATTCGATATCGAAATTGATTTCGGTATGTATTTCGATACCGAAACGGATTTCGAATTCGATATGGATTTTGAAATTGATATGGAATTCGATATCGAAATGGATTTCGTTATGGATTTCGATACCGAAATGGATTTCGAAATCGAAATGGATTTCGATATCGAAATGGATTTTGAAATCTATATGGATTTCGAATTCGAAATGGATTTCGAAATTGATATGGAATTCGATATCGAAATGGATTTCGGTATGGATTTCGATACCGAAATGGATTTCGAAATCGAAATGGATTTCGATATCGAAATGGATCTCGAAATCTAAATGGATTTCGAATTCGATATGGATTTCGAATTCGAAATGGATTTCGAAATTGATATGGAATTCGATATCGAAATTGATTTCGGTATGGATTTCGATACCGAAATGGATTTCGAAATCGAAATGGATTTCGATATCGAAATGAATTTCGATATCGAAATGGATTTCGATATCAAAATGGATTTCGATATCGAAATGGATTTCGAATTCGATATGGATTTCGAATTCGAAATAGATTTCGAAATTGATATGGAATTCGATATCGAAATGGATTTCGGTATGGATTTCGATACCGAAATGGATTTCGAAATCGAAATGGATTTCGATATCGAAATGAATTTCGATATCGAAATGGATTTCGATATCGAAATGGATTTCGAATTCGAAATGGACTTCGAATTCGAAATGGATTTCGAAATTTTTATGGAATTCGACATCGAAATGGATTTTGAAATCTATATGGATTTCGAATTCGAAATGGTTTTCGAAATTGATATGGAATTCGATATCGAAATGGATTTCGGTATGGATTTCGATACCGAAATGGATTTCGAAATCGAAATGGATTTCGATATCGAAATGGATTTCGAAATCTAAATGGGTTTCGAATTCGATATGGATTTCGAATTCGATATGGATTTCGAATTCGAAATGGATTTCGAAATTGATATGGAATTCGATATCGAAATGGATTTCGGTATGGATTTCGATACCGAAATGGATTTCGAAATCGAAATGGATTTCGAAATCTAAATGGATTTCGAATTCGATATGGATTTCGAATTCGAAATGGATTTCGAAATTGATATGGAATTCGATATCGAAATTGATTTCGGTATGGATTTCGATACCGAAATGGATTTCGAAATCGAAATGGATTTCGATATCGAAATGGATTTCGATATCGAAATGGATTTCGATATCGAAATTGATTTCGATATCGATATGGATTTCGAATTCGATATGGATTTCGAAATTGATATGGAATTCGATATCGAAATGGATTTCGGTATGGATTTCGATACCGAAATGGATTTCGAAATCGAAATGGATTTCGATATCGAAATGGATTTTGAAATCTATATGGATTTCGAATTCGAAATGGATTTCCATATGGATTGCGAATTCGAAATGGATTTCGAATTCGAAATGGATTTCGATATCAAAATCCATTTCGATTTCGAAATCCATTTCGATTTCGAAATCCATTTCGATTTCGATATCCATTTCGGTATCGAAATCCATACCGAAATCCATTTCGATATCGTATTCCATATCAATTTCGAAATCCATTTCGAATTCGAAATCCATATCGAATTCGAAATCCATTTAGATTTCGAAATCCATTTCGATATCGAAATCCATTTCGATTTCGAAATCCATTTCGATTTCGAAATCCATTTCGGTATCGAAATCCATACCGAAATCCATTTCGATATCGAATTCCCATATCAATTTCGAAATCCATTTCGAATTCGAAATCCATATCGATATCGAAATCCATTTCGATATCGAATTCCATATCAATTTCGAAATCCATTTCGATATCGAAATCCATTTCGATTTCGAAATCCATTTCGATTTCGAAATCCATTTCGGTATCGAAATCCATACCGAAATCAATTTCGATATCGAATTCCATATCAATTTCGAATCCATATCGAATTCGAAATCCATTTCGATGTCGATATGGATTTCGATATCGATATGGATTTCGATATGGATTTCGAAATCGAAATGGATTGCGAATTCGAAATGGATTTCGATATCGAAATGGATTTTGTTATCGAAATCCATTTCGAATTCGATATGGATTTCGATATCGAAATGGATTTTGAATTCGAAATGGATTTCGATGTCGAAATGGATTTCGATATCGAAATGGATTTCGATATCGAAATGGATTTCGAATTCGATTTGGATTTCGAATTCGATATGGATTTCGAAATTTATATGGAATTCGATATCGAAATGGATTTCGGTATGGATTTCGATACCGAAATGGATTTCGAAATCGAAATGGAATTCGATATCGAAATGGATTTTGAAATCTATATGGATTTCGAATTCGAAATGGATTTCGAAATTGATATGCAATTCGATATCGAAATGGATTTCGGTATGGATTTCGATACCGAAGTGGATTTCGAAATCGAAATGGATTTCGATATCGAAATGGATTTCGAAATCTAAATGGATTCCGAATTCGATATGGATTTCGAATTCGAAATGGATTTCGAAATTGATATGGAATTCGATATCGAAATTGATTTCGGTATGGATTTCGAAATCGAAATGGATTTCGATATCGATATGGATTTCGAATTCGAAATGGATTTCGAAATTGATATGGAATTCGATATCGAAATGGATTTCGAAATGGATTTCGATACCGAAATGGATTTCGAAATCTAAATGGATTTCGAATTCGATATGGATTTCGAATTCGAAATGGATTTCGAAATTGATATGGAATTCGATATCGAAATAGATTTCGGTATGGATTTCGATACCGAAATGGATTTCGAAATCGAAATGGATTTCGAAATCTAAATGGATTTCGAATTCGATATGGATTTCGAATTCGAAATGGATTTCGAAATTGATATGGAATTTGATATCGAAATGGATTTCGGTATGGATTTCGAAATGGATTTCGAAATCGAAATGGATTTCGATATCGAAATGGATTTCGAAATCTTAATGGATTTCGAATTCGATATGGATTTCGAATTCGAAATGGATTTCGAAATTGATATGGAATTTGATATCGAAATTGATTTCGGTATGGATTTCGATACCGAAATGGATTTCGAAATCGAAATGGATTTCGATATCGAAATGGATTTCGATATCGAAATGGATTTCGATATCGATATGGATTTCGATATCGATATGGATTTCGAATTCGAAATGGATTTCGAAATTGATATGGAATTCGATATCGAAATGGATTTCGGTATGGATTTCGAAATCGAAATGGATTTCGAAATCGAAATGGATTTCGATATCGAAATGGATTTCGAAATCTAAATGGATTTCGAATTCGATATGGATTTCGAATTCGAAATGGATTTCGAAATTAATATGGAATACGATATCGAAATGGATTTCGGTATGGATTTCGATACCGAAATGGATTTCGAAATCGAAATGGATTTCGAAATCGAAATGGATTTCGATATCGAAATGGATTTCGATATCGAAATGGATTTCGATATCGAAATGGATTTCGATATCGAAATGGATTTCGAATTCGAAATGGACTTCGAATTCGAAATGGATTTCGAAATTTATATGGAATTCGATATCGAAATGGATTTTGAAATCTATATGGATTTCGAATTCGAAATGGATTTCGAAATTGATATGGAATTCGATATCGAAATGGATTTCGGTATGGATTTCGATACCGAAATGGATTTCGAAATCTAAATGGATTTCGAATTCGATATGGATTTCGAATTCGAAATGGATTTCGAAATTGATATGGAATTCGATATCGAAATGGATTTCGGTATGGATTTCGATACCGAAATGGATTTCGAAATCGAAATGGATTTCGATATCGAAATGGATTTCGAAATCGAAATGGATTTCGATATCGAAATGGATTTCGATATCGATATGGATTTCGAATTCGAAATGGATTTCGAAATTGATATGGAATTCGAATTCGAAATGGATTTCGAATTCGAAATGGATTTCGAATTCGATATGGATTTCGATATCGAAATGGATTCCGATTTCGAAATGGATTTCGAAATCGACATGGATTTCGATATCGAAATGGATTTCGATATCAAAATGGATTTCGATATCGAAATGGATTTCGAAATCGAAATGGATTTCGAATTCGATATGGATTTCGATATCGATATGGATTTCGAATTCGAAATGGATTTCGAATTCGAAATGGATTTCGATATCGAAATGGATTTCGAATATCGATATGGATTTCGATATCGAAATGGATTTCGAATTCGAAATGGATTTCGAAATTGATATGGAATTCGATATCGAAATGGATTTCTATATGAATTTCGAAATCGAAATGGATTTTGAATTCGAAATGGATTTCGAAATTGATATGGAATTCGATATCGAAATGGATTTCTATATGGGATTTCGAAATCGAAATGGATTTCGATATCGAAATGGATTTCGAAATCGATATGGATTTCGAAATCGAAATGGATTTCGATATCGAAATGGATTTCGATATCGAAATGGATTTCGAATTCGATATGGATTTCGAAATCGAAATGGATTTCGATATCGAAATGGATTTCGAAATCGATATGGATTTCGATATCGAAATGGATTTCGAATTCGAAATGGATTTCGAAATTGATATGGAATTCGATATCGAAATGGATTTCTATATGGATTTCGAAATCGAAATGGATTTCGATATCGAAATGGATTTCGAATTCGATATGGATTTCGATATCGAAATGGATTTCGAATTCGAAATGGATTTCGAAATTGATATGGAATTCGATATCGAACATGGATTTCTATATGAATTTCGAAATCGAAATGGATTTTGAATTCGAAATGGATTTCGAAATTGATATGGAATTCGATATCGAAATGAATTTCTATATGGATTTCGAAATCGAAATGGATTTCGATATCGAAATGGACTTCGAAATCGATATGGATTTCGAAATCGAAATGGATTTCGATATCGAAATGGATTTCGAATTCGATATGGATTTCGAAATCGAAATGGATTTCGATATCGAAATGGATTTCGATATCGAAATGGATTTCGATATCGAAATGGATTTCGAATTCGATATGGATTTCGATATCGATATGGATTTCGAATTCGAAATGGATTTCGAATTCGAAATGGATTTCGATATCGAAATGGATTTCGATATCAAAATGGATTTCGAATTCGAAATGGATTTCGAATTCGAAATGGATTTCGAATTCGAAATGGATTTCGAATTCGAAATGGATTTCGAATTCGATATGGAATTCGATATCGAAACGGATTTCGAAATGGATTTCGAATTCGAAATGGATTTCAATATCGATATGGATTTCGATTTCGAAATGGATTTCGAATTCGAAATGGATTTCGAAATTTATTTGGAATTCGATATCGAAATGTATATCTATATGGATTTCCAAATCGAAATGGATTTCGATATAGAAATGGATTTCGAATTCGAAATGGATTTCGAAATCGATACGGATTTCGATATCGAAATGGATTTCGAATTCGATATGGATTTCGAAATCGAAATGGATTTCGATATCGAAATGGATTTCAAAATCGATATGGATTTCGAATTCGATATGGATTTCGAATTCGAATTGGATTTCGATATCGATATGGATTTCGAATTCGATATGGGTTTCGATATTGATATGGATTTCGAATTCGAAATGGATTTCGAAATTGATATGGAATTCGATATCAAAATGTATTTCTATTTGGATTTCCAATTCGAAATGGATTTCGAAATCGAAATGGATTTCGAATTCGAAATGGATTTCGAAATCGAAATGGATTTCGACATCGAAATGGATTTCGAAATCGAAATAAATTTAGAATTCGATATGGAATTCGAAATCAAAATGGATTCCGATTTCGAAATGGATTTCAAATTCGAAATGGATTTCAATATCGATATGGATTTCGATTTCGAAATGGATTTCGAAATCGAAATGGATTTTGTATTCGAAATGGATTTCGAAATCGAAATGGATTCCGATTTCAAAATGGATTTCGAAATCGAAATGGATTTTGAATTCGAAATGGATTTCGAAATCGAAATGGATTTCGATATCGAAATGGATTTCGAAATCGAAATGGATTTCGAATTCGAAATGGATTTCGAATTCGAAATGGATTTCGAATTCGATATGGATTTCGATATCGAAATGGATTTCGATTTCGAAATGGATTTCGAACTCGATATGGATTTCGATATCGAAATGGATTTCGATTTCGAAATGGATTTCGAATTCGAAATCGATTTCGAATTCGATATGGAATTCGATATCGAAATGGATTTCGATTTCGAAATGGATTTCGAATTCGAAATGGATTTCGAATTCGAAATGGATTTCGATATCGAAATGGATTCCGATTTCGAAGTGGATTTCGAATTCGAAATGGATTTCAATATCGATATGGATTTCGAAATCGATAAGGATTTTGAATTCGAAATGGATTTCGATATCGAAATGGATTTCGAAATTGATATGGAGTTCGATATCGAAATGGATTTCTATATGGATTTCGAAATCGAAATGGATTTCGATATCGAAATGGATTTCGAAATCGAAATGGATTTCGATATCGAAATGGATTTCGAAATCGAAATGGATTTCGAAATCGATAAGGATTTCGATATCGAAATGGATTTCGAATTCGATATGGATTTCGAATATAATGGATTTCGAAATCGAAATGGATTTCGATATCGATATGGATTTCAATATCGAAATGGATTTCAATATCTATATGGATTTCGATTTCGAAATGGATTTCGAATTCGAAATGGATTTCGAATTCGATATGGAATTCGATATCGAAATGGATTCCGATTTCGAAGTGGACTTCGAATTCGAAATGGATTTCAATATCGATATGGATTTCGATTTCGAAATGGATTTCGAATTCGAAATGGATTTCGAAATTTGATATGGAATTCGATATCGAAATGGATTTCGATATGGATTTCGAAATCGAAATGGATTTCGATATCGAAATGATTCGAAGTGGATTTCGATATCGAAATGGATTTCGAATTCGATATGGATTTCGATATCGATATGGATTTCGATATCGAAATGGATTTCGATGTCGAAATGGATTTCGAATTCGAAATGGATTTCGAATTCGATATGGAATTCGATATCGAAATGGATTTCGAAATCGGCAAGGATTTTGAATCGAAATGGATTTCGATATCGAAATGGATTTCGAAATTGATATGGATTTCGATATCGAAATGGATTTCGATATCGAAATGGATTTCGAAATCGAAATGGATTTCGATATCGAAATGGATTTCGAAATCGAAATGGATTTCGAAATCGATATGGATTTTGATATCGAAATGGATTTCGAATTCGATATGGATTTCGATATCGATATGGATTTCGAATTCGAAATGGATTTCGAAATTGATATGGAATTCGATATCGAAATGGATTTCTATATGGATTTCGAATTCGAAATGGATTTCGAAATCGAAATGGATTTCGAAATCGATATGGATTTCGATATCGAAATGGATTTCGAATTCGAAATGGATTTCGAATTCGAAATGGACTTCGAAAACGATATGGAATTCGATATCGAAATGGATTTCTATATGGATTTCGAAATAAATGGATTTCGATATCGAAATGGATTTCGAAATCAATATGGATTTCGATATCGAAATGGATTTCGAATTCGATATGGATTTCGAAATCGAAATGGATTTCGATATAATCGAAATGGATTTCGATATCGAAATGGATTTCGATATCGAAATGGATTTCGAAATTGATATGGAATTCGATATCGAAATGGATTTCTATATGGATTTCGAAATCGAAATGGATTTCGATATCGAAATGGAATTCGAAATCGAAATGGATTTCGATATCGAAATGGATTTCGAATTCGATATGGATTTCGAAATCGAAATGGATTTCGATATCGAAATGGATTTCGATATCGAAATGGATTTCGATATCGAAATGGATTTCGAATTCGATATGGATTTCGAATATCGATATGGATTTCGAATTCGAAATGGATTTCGATATCGAAATGGATTTCGAATATCTATATGGATTTCGATTTCGAAATGGATTTCGAATTCGAAATGGATTTCAATATCGATATGGATTTCGATTTCGAAATGGATTTCGAAATGGGATTTCGATATCGAAATGGATTTCGATAATCGAAATGGATTTCGATATCGAAATGGTTTTCGAATTCGAAATGGATTTCGATATCGAAATGGATTTCGAATTCGAAATGGATTTCGAATTCGAAATGGATTTCGAATATCGATATGGATTTCGATATGTTTTCGAAATCGAAATGGATTTCGATATGGATTTCGATATCGAAATGGATTTCAATATCGAAATGGATTTCGATATCGAAATGGATTTCGAATTCGATATGATAGGATTTCGAATTCGATATGGATTTCGATATCGAAATGGATTTCGATTTCGAAATGGATTTCGAATTCGAAATGGATTTCGAATATCGATATGGATTTCGATATCGATAAGGATTTCAATATGGATTCGAAATGGATTTCGATTTCGAAATGGATTTCGATATTGAAATGGATTTCGATTTCGAAATGGATTTCGAAATCGATATGGATTTCGATATCGAAATGGATTTCGATTTCGAAATGGATTTCGAATTCGAAATGGATTTCGAAATTCGATATGGATTTCGATATCGAAATGGATTTCGATTTAAGAAATGGACTTCGATATCGAAATGGATTTCGATATCGAAATGGATTTCGATTTCGAAATGGATTTCGAATTCGATATGGATTTCGATATCGAAATGGATTTCGATTTCGAAATGGATTTCGAATTCGAAATGGATTTCGATATCGATATGGAACTTCGAAATCGATAAGGATTTCGATATCGAAATGGATTTCGAATTCGAAATGGATTTCGAAATTGATATGGAGTTCGATATCGAAATGGATTTCTATATGGATTTCGAAATCGAAATGGATTTCGATATCGAAATGGATTTCGATATGGATTTCGATATCGAAATGGATTTCGAATTCGAAATGGATTTCGAAAATTGATATGGAGTTCGATATCGAAATGGATTTCGAATTCGATATGGATTTCGAAATCGATATTGATTTCGGTATGGATTTCGATACGAAATGGATTTCGAAATCGAAATGGATTTCGATATCGAAATGGATTTCTATAAAGGATTTCGAATTCGAAATCGATTTCGAGAATTCGATATGGATTTCGATATCGATATGGATTTCGATATCGAAATGGATTTCGAATTCGAAATGGATTTCGAATTCGAAATGGATTTCGAAATTGATATGGAATTCGATGTCGAAGTAGATTTCAATATGGATTTCGAAATGGATTTCGATATCGAAATGGATTTCGATATTGAAATGGATTTCGAATTCGATATGGATTCCGATATCGATATGGATTTCGATATCGAAATGGATTTCGAAATTGATATGGAATTCGATATCGAAATGGATTTCGATATGGATTTCGAAATCGAAATGGATTTCGAAATCGAAATGGATTTCGATATCGAAATGGATTTCGATATCGAAATGGATTTCGATTTCGAAATGGATTTCGAATTCGATATGGATTTCGAATTCGATATGGATTTCGAATTCGATATGGATTTCGAATTCGAAATGGATTTCGATATTGATATGGAACTCGATATCGAATTGGATTTCGGTATGGATTTCGATATCGATATGGATTTCGAATTCGAAATGGATTTCGAAATTGATATGGAATTCGATATCGAAATGTATTTCGATATAGATTTCGAAATCGAAATGGATTTCGAATTCGATATGGATTTCGAATTCGATATGGATTTCGAATTCGAAATGGATTTCGAAATTGATATGGAATTCGATATCGAAAAGGATTTCGGTATGGATTTCGATACCGAAATGGATTTCGAAATCGAAATGGATTTCGATATCGAAATGGATTTCGAATTCGATATGGATTTCGTTATCGATATGGATTTCGAATTCTAAATGGATTTCGAAATTTATATGGAATTCGATATCGAAGTAGATTTCTATATGATTTTCGAAATCGAAATGGATTTCGGTATGGATTTCGATATCGAAATGGATTTCGAATTTGATATGGATTTCGATATCGATAGGATTTCGAATTCGATATGGATTTCGATTTCGATATGGATTTCGATATCGAAATGGATTTCGAAATCGAAATGGATTTCGATATCGAAATCGATATGGATTTCGAATATCGAAATGGATTTCGAATTGAATGGATTTCGATATCGAAATGGATTTCGACATCGAAATGGATTTCGATATTGAAATGGATTTCGAATTCGATATGGATTCCGAATATCGATATGGATTTCGATATCGAAATGGATTTCGAAATTGATATGGATTTCGATATCGAAATGGATTTCAAATTCGATATGGATTTCGAATTCGAAATGGATTTCGAAATCGAAATGGATTTCGATATCGAAATGGATTTCGATATCGAAATGGATTTCGATTTCGGAATGGATTTCAAATTCGATATGGATTTCGAATTCGATATGGATTTCGAATTCGATATGGATTTCGAATTCGAAATGGATTTCGATATTGATATGGAACTCGATATATGGATTTCGATATCGAAATGGATTTCGAATTCGAAATGGATTTCGAAATTTATATGGAATTCGATATCGAAATGGATTTCTTTATGGATTTCGAAATCGAAATGGATTTCGATATCGAAATGGATTTCGAATTCGATATGGATTTCGATATCAATATGGATTTCGATATCGATATGGATTTCGAAATTGATATGGATTTCGATATCGAAATGTATTTCGATATGGATTTCGAAATCGAAATGGATTTCGATATCGAAATGGATTTCGATATCGAAATGGATTTCGAATTCGATATGGATTTCGAATTCGATATGGATTTCGAATTCGAAATGGATTTCGAAATTGATATGGAATTCGATATCGAAATGGATTTCGGTATGGATTTCGAAATCGAAATGGATTTCGATATCGAAATGGATTTCGAATTCGATATGGATTTCGTTATCGATATGGATTTCGAATTCTAAATGGATTTCAAAATTTATTTGGAGTTCGATATCGAAATGGATTTCGAAATCGATATGGATTTCGAAATCGAAATGGATTTCGAATTCGAAATGGATTTCGAATTCGAAATGGATTTCGAAATCGAAATGGATTTCGATATCGAAATGGATTTCGAATTCGATATGGATTTCGATATCGATAATGGATTTCGATATTCGATATGGATTTCGATATCGAAATGGATTTCGATATCGAAATGGATTTCGAATTCGAAATGGATTTCGAAATCGAAATGGATTTCAAATGGATTTCGATATCGAAATGGATTTCGATATCGAAATGGATTTCGAATTAATGGATTTCGATATCGAAATGGATTTCGATATCGAAATGGATTTCGAAATTCGATATGGATTTCGATATCGAAATGGATTTCGATATCGAATTGAAATCGAAATGGATTTCGAAATTCGATATGGATTTCGATATCGAAATGGATTTCGATATGGATTTCGAAATATATGGATTTCGAAATCGATATGGATTTCGATATTCGATATGGATTTCGAATTCGAAATGGATTTCGATATTCGATATGGATTTCGATATTCGAAATCGATATCGAATTGGATTTCGGTATGGATTTCGATATCGATATGGATTTCGAATTCGAAATGGATTTCGAAATTGATATGGAATTCGATATCGAAATGTATTTCGATATGGATTTCGAAATCGAAATGGATTTCGATATCGAAATGGATTTCGAATTCGAAATGGATTTCGAAATTGTTATGGAATTCGATATCGAAATGTATTTCGATATGGATTTCGAAATCGAAATGGATTTCGATATCGAAATGGATTTCGATATCGAAATGGATTTCGATATCGAAATGGATTTTGATATCGCAATCCATTTCGAATTCGATATGGATTTCGAAATTTATATGGAATCCGATATCGAAATGGATTTCTTTATGCATTTCGAAATCGAAGTGGATTTCGATATCGAAATGGATTTCGAATTCGATATGGATTTCGATATCGATATGGATTTCGATATCGATATGGATTTCGAAATTGATATTTAATTCGATATAGAAATGTATTTCGATATGGATTTCGAAATCGAAATGGATTTCGATATCGAAATGGATTTCGAATTCGATATGGATTTCGAAATTGATATGGAATTCGATATCGAAATGGATTTCGTTATGGATTTCGATACCGAAATGGATTTCGAAATCGATTTGGATTTCGATATCGATATGGATTTCGATATCGAAATGGATTTCGAATTCGAAATGGATTTCGAAATTGATATGGAATTCGATATCGAAATGGATTTCGATATGGATTTCGAAATCGAAATGGATTTCGATATCGAAATGGATTTCGAATTCGAAATGGATTTCGATATCGAAATGGATTTTGAATTCGAAGTGGATTTCGATATCAAAATGGATTTCGAATTCGAAATGTATTTCGATATCGAAATGGATTTTGATATCGAAATCCATTTCGAATTCGATATGGATGTCGATATCGAAATGGATTTCGAATTCGAAATGGACTTCGAAATTTATATGGAATTCGATATCGAAATGGATTTCTTTATGGATTTCGAAATCGAAATGGATTTCGATATCGAAATGGATTTCGAATTCGATATGGATTTCGATATCGAAATGGATTTCGAAATCTAAATGGATTTCGAATTCGATATGGATTTCGATATTGAAATGGATTTCGATATCGAAATGGATTTCGAATTCGATATGGATTTCGAAATCGAAATGGATTTCGAATTCGAAATTAATTTCGAAATTGATATGGAATTCGATATCGAAATGGATTTCGATATGGATTTCGAAATCGAAATGGATTTCGATGTCGAAATGGATTTCGAATTCGAAATGGATTTCAAATGGATTTCGATATCGAAATGGATTTCGAATTCGACATGGATTTCGAAATCGATATGGATTTCGATATCGATATGGATTTCGAATTCGAAATGGATATGGAATGATATGGAATTCGATATCGAAATGGATTGCGATTTGGATTTCGAAATCGATATGGATTTCGAATTCGAAATGGATTTCGAAATTGATATGGAATTCGATATCGAAATGGATTTCGTTATGGATTTCGATACCGAAATGGATTTCGAAATCGATTTGGATTTCGATATCGATATGGATTTCGATATCGAAATGGATTTCGAATTCGAAATGGATTTCGAAATTGATATGGAATTCGATATCGAAATGGATTTCGAATTCGAAATTGATTTCGATATCGAAATGGATTTTGAATTCGAAATGGATTTTGATATCAAAATGGATTTCGAATTCGAAATGGTTTTCGATATCGAAATGGATTTTGATATCGAAATCCATTTCGAATTCGATATGGATTTCGATATCGAAATGGATTTCGAATTCGAAATGGATTTCGAAATTTATATGGAATTCGATATCGAAATGGATTTCTTTATGGATTTCGAAATCGAAATGGATTTCGATATCGAAATGGATTTCGAATTCGATATGGATTTCGATATTGAAATGGATTTCGATATCGAAATGGATTTCGAATTCGATATGGATTTCGAATTCGAAATGGATTTCGAATTCGAAATTAATTTCGAAATTGATATGGAATTCGATATCGAAATGGATTTCGATATGGATTTCGAAATCGAAATGGATTTCGATGTCGAAATGGATTTCGAATTCGAAATGGATTTCGAATTCGAAATGGATTTCGAAATTTATATGGAATTCGATTTCGAAATGGATTTCTTTATGGATTTCGAAATCGAAATGGATTTCGATATCGAAATGGATTTCGAATTCGATATGGATTTCGATATCAATATGGATTTCGATATCGATATGGATTTCGAATTCGAAATGGATTTCGAAATTGATATGGAATTCGATATCGAAATGTATTTCGATATGGATTTCGAAATCGAAATGGATTTCGATATCGAAATGGATTTCGATATCGAAATGGATTTCGAATTCGAAATGGATATGGAATGATATGGAATTCGATATCGAAATGGATTTCGATATGGATTTCGAAATCGAAATGGATTTCGAATTCGATATGGATTTCGAATTCGAAATGGATTTTGATATCGAAATGGATTTCGAATTCGAAATGGATTTCGAAATTTATATGGAATTCGATATCGAAATGGATTTCTTTATGGATTTCGAAATCGAAATGGATTTCGATATCGAAATGGATTTCGAATTCGATATGGATTTCGATATCAATATGGATTTCGATATCGATATGGATTTCGAATTCGAAATGGATTTCGAAATTGATATGGAATTCGATATCGAAATGTATTTCGATATGGATTTCGAAATCGAAATGGATTTCGAATTCGATATGGATTTCGATATCGAAATGGATTTCGATATCGAAATGGATTTCGAATTCGATATGGATTTCGAATTCGATATGGATTTCGAATTCGATATGGATTTCGAATTCGAAATGGATTCCGAAATTGATATGGAATTCGATATCGAAATGGATTTCGGTATGGATTTCGAAATCGAAATGGATTTCTTTATCGATATGGATTTCGAATTCTAAATGGATTTCGAAATTTATATGGAATTCGATATCGAAGTAGATTTCTATATGATTTTCGAAATCGAAATGGATTTCGGTATGGATTTCGATATCGAAATGGATTTCGAATTCGATATGGATTTCGTTATCGATATGGATTTCGAATTCTAAATGGATTTCGAAATTTATATGGAATTCGATATCGAAGTAGATTTCTATATGATTTTCGAAATCGAAATGGATTTCGGTATGGATTTCGATATCGAAATGGATTTCGAATTTGATATGGATTTCGATATCGATACGGATTTCGAATTCGATATGGATTTCGATATCGATATGGATTTCGATATCGAAATGGATTTCGAATTCGAAATGGATTTCGAAATTGATATGGAATTCGATATCGAAGTAGATTTCAATATGGATTTCGAAATGGATTTCGATATCGAAATGGATTTCGATATTGAAATGGATTTCGAATTCGATATGGATTCCGATATCGATATGGATTTCGATATCGAAATGGATTTCGATATCGAAATGGATTTCGATATCGAAATGGATTTTGATATCGAAATCCATTTCGGATTCGATATGGATTTCGAAATTTATATGGAATCCGATATCGAAATGGATTTCTTTATGGATTTCGAAATCGAAGTGGATTTCGATATCGAAATGGATTTCGAATTCGATATGGATTTCGATATCGATATGGATTTCGATATCGATATGGATTTCGATATCGATATGGATTTCGAAATTGATATTTAATTCGATATAATGGATTTCGGTATGGATTTCGATACCGAAATGGATTTCGAAATCGAAGTGGATTTCGATATCGAAATGGATTTCGAATTTAATATGGATTTCGATATCGATACGGATTTCGAATTCGATATGGATTTCGATATCGATATGGATTTCGATATCGAAATGGATTTCGAATTCGAAATGGATTTCGAAATTGATATGGAATTCGATATCGAAGTAGATTTCAATATGGATTTCGAAATGGATTTCGATATCGAAATGGATTTCGATATCGAAATGGATTTCGATATTGAAATGGATTTCGAATTCGATATGGATTCCGATATCAATATGGATTTCGATATCGAAATGGATTTCGAAATTGATATGGAATTCGATATCGAAATGGATTTCGATATGGATTTCGAAATCGAAATGGATTTCGATATCGAAATGGATTTCGATATCGAAATGGATTTCGATTTCGAAATGGATTTCGAATTCGATATGGATTTCGAAATTTATATGGATTTCGAATTCGATATGGATTTCGAATTCGAAATGGATTTCGATATTGATATGGAACTCGATATCGAAATGGATTTCGGTATGGATTTCGATATCGATATGGATTTCGAATTCGAAATGGATTTCGAAATTGATATGGAATTCGATATCGAAATGTATTTCGATATGGATTTCGAAATCGAAATGGATTTCGATATCGAAATGGATTTCGAATTCGAAATGGATTTCGAAATTGATATGGAATTCGATATCGAAATGGATTTCGATATGGATTTCGAAATCGAAATGGATTTCGATATCGAAATGGATTTCGATATCGAAATGGATTTCGATATCGAAATGGATTTTGATATCGAAATCCATTTCGAATTCGATATGGATTTCGAAATTTATATGGAATCCGATATCGAAATGGATTTCTTTTATGGATTTCGAAATCGAAGTGGATTTCGATATCGAAATGGATTTCGAATTCGATATGGATTTCGATATCGATATGGATTTCGATATCGATATGGATTTCGAAATTGATATTTAATTCGATATCGAAATGTATTTCGATATGGATTTCGAAATCGAAATGGATTTCGATATCGAAATGGATTTCGAATTCGATATGGATTTCGAATTCGATATGGATTTCGAATTCGAAATGGATTTCGAAATTGATATGGAATTCGATATCGAAATGGATATCGGTATGGATTTCGAATTCGAAATGGATTTCGAAATTGACATGGAATTCGATATCGAAATGGATTTCGATATGGATTTCGAAATCGAAATGGATTTCGATATCGAAATGGATTTCGAATTCGAAATGGATTTCGATATCAAAATGGATTTCGAATTCGAAATGGATTTCGATACCGAAATGGGTTTTGATATCGAAATCCATTTCGAATTCGATATGGATTTCGATATCGAAATGGATTTCGAATTCGAAATGGATTTCGAAATTTTTATGGAATTCGATATCGAAATGGATTTCTTTATGGATTTCGAAATCGAAATGGATTTCGATATCGAAATGGATTTCGAATTCGATATGGATTTCGATATCGAAATGGATTTCGAAATCTAAATGGATTTCGAATTCGAAATGGATTTCGAATTCGAAATTAATTTCGAAATTGATATGGAATTCGATATCGAAATGGATTTCGATATGGATTTCGAAATCGAAATGGATTTCGATGTCGAAATGGATTTCGAATTCGAAATGGATTTCGATATCGAAATGGATTTCGAATTCGAAATCGATTTCGATATCGAAATGGATTTTGATATCGAAATCCATTTCGAATTCGATATGGATTGCGATATCGAAATGGATTTCGAAATCGAAATGGATTTCGATATCGAAATGGATTTCGAATTCGATATGGATTTCGATATCGATATTTATTTCGAATTCGATATGGATTTCGAAATTGATATGGAATTCGATATCGAAATGGATTTCGGTATGGATTTCGATACCGAAATGGATTTCGAAATCGAAATGGATTTCGATATCGAAATGGATTTCGAATTCGATATGGATTTCGACATCGATATGGATTTCGAATTCGAAATGGATTTCGAAATTTATATGGAATTCGATATCGAATTGATTTCTATATGATTTTCGAAATCGAAATGGATTTCGGTATGGATTTCGATACCGAAATGGATTTCGAAATCGAAATGGATTTCGATATCGAAATGGATTTCGAATTCGATATGGATTTCGATATCGATATGGATTTCGATATCGAAATGGATTTCGTATTCAAAATGGATTTCGAAATTGATATGGAATTCGATATCGAAATGGATTTCGATATGGATTTCGAAATCGAAATGGATTTCGATATCGAAATGGATTTCGAATTCGAAGTGGATTTCGATATCGAAATGGATTTTGAATTCGAAATGGATTTCGAAATTGATATGGAATTCGATATCGAAATGGATTTCGAATTCGATATGGATTTCAAATTCGATATGGATTTCGAATTCGAAATGGATTTCGAAATTGATATGGGATTCGATATCGAAATGGATTTCGATACCGAAATGGATTTCGAAATCGAAATGGATTTCGATATCGAAATGAATTTCGAAATTGATTTGGAATTCGATATCGAAATGTATTTAGATATGGATTTCGAAATCGAAATGGATTTCGATATCGAAATGGATTTCGATATCGAAATGGATTTCGATATCGAAATGGATTTCGATATCGAAATGGATTTCGACATCGAAATGGATTTCGAATTCGAAATGGATTTCGAAATTGATATGGGATTCGAAATCGAAATGGATTTCGAAATCGAAATGGATTTCGATATCGAAATGGATTTCGAAATTGATTTGGAATTCGATATCGAAATGTATTTAGATATGGATTTCGAAATCGAAATGGATTTCGATACCGAAATGGATTTCGAAATCGAAATGGATTTCGATATCGAAATGGATTTCGAATTCGATATGGATTTCAATATTCGATATGGATTTGATTCGAATGAATATTTATCGAAATGGATTTCGAAATTGATATGGAATTGATATCGATATCGAAATGGATTTCGATACCGAAATGGATTTCGAAATCGAAATGGATTTCGAATATCGAAATGGATTTCGAAATGGATTTCGAATTGATTTGGAATTCGATATCGAAATGGATTTCGAAATTGATTTGGAATTCGATATCGAAATGTATTTAGATATGGTTTTCGAAATCGAAATGGATTTCGATATCGAAATGGATTTCGATATGGATTTCGAAATCGAAATGGATTTCGATATCGAAATGGATTTCGATATCGAAATGGATTTCGATATCGAAATGGATTTCGATATCGAAATGGATTTCGAATTCGATATGGATTTCGAAATCGAATTCGAAATGGATTTCGAAATTGATATGCAATTCGATATCGAAATGGATTTCGATATGGATTTCGAAATCGAAATGGATTTCGAATTCGAAATGGATTTTGATATCGAAATGGGATTTCGAATTCGAAATGGATTTCGAATCGAAATGGATTTCGAAATTCGAAATGGATTTCGATATCGAAATGGATTTTGATATCGAAATGGATTTTGATATCGAAATCCATTTCGAATTCGATATGGATTAAGATATCGAAATGGATTTCGAATTCGAAATGGATTTCGAAATTTATATGGAATTCGATTTCGAAATGGATTTATTTTATGGATTTCGAAATCGAAATGGATTTCGATATCGAAATGGATTTCGAATTCGACATGGATTTCGATATCGATATGGATTTCGAATTCGAAATGGATTTCGAAATTGATATGGAATTCGATATCGAAATGTATTTCGATATGGATTTCGAAATCAAAATGGATTTCGAAATCGAAATGAATTTCGAATTCGAAATGGATTTCGATATCGAAATGGATTTTGATATCGAAATGGATTTTGATATCGAAATCCATTTCGAATTCGATATGGATTTCGATATCGAAATGGATTTCGAATTCGAAATGGATTTCGAAATTTATATGGAATTCGTTTTCGAAATGGATTTATTTATGGATTTCGAAATCGAAATGGATTTCGATATCGAAATGGATTTCGAATTCGACATGGATTTCGATATCGATATGGATTTCGATATCGATATGGATTTCGAATTCGAAATGGATTTCGAAATTGATATGGAATTCGATATCGAAATGTATTTCGATATGGATTTCGAAATCAAAATGGATTTCGAAATCGAAATGAATTTCGAATTCGAAATGGATTTCGATATCGAAATGGATTTTGATATCGAAATGGATTTTGATATCGAAATCCATTTCGAATTCGATATGAATTTCGATATCGAAATGCATTTCGAAATTGATATGGAATTCGATATCGAAATGGATTTCGATATGGATTTCGAAATCGAAATGGATTTCGATAACGAAATGGATTTCGAATTCGAAATGGATTTCGATATCGAAATGGATTTCGATATCGAAATGGATTTCGAATTCGAAATGGATTTCGATATCGAAATGGATTTCGAATTCGAAATGGATTTCGATATCGAAATGGATTTTGATATGGAAATTCAATTCGAATTCGATATGGATTTCGAATTCGAAATGGATTTCGATATCGAAATCCATTTCGAATTCGAAATCCATTTCGATATCGAAATGCATTTCGAAATTGATATGGAATTCGATATCGAAATGGATTTCGGTATGGATTTCGATACCGAAATGGATTTCGAAATCGAAATGGATTTCGATATCGAAATGGATTTCGAATTCGATATGGATTTCGAATTCGATATGGATTTCGATATCGAAATGGATTTCGAATTCGAAATGGATTTCGAAATTTATATGGAATTCGATTTCGAAATGGAATTATTTGTGGATTTCGAAATCGAAATGGATTTCGATATCGAAATGGATTTCGAAATGGACATGGATTTCGATATCGATATGGATTTCGAATTCGAAATGGATTTCGAAATTGATATGGAATTCGATATCGAAATGTATTTCGAAATCAAAATGGATTTCGAAATCGAAATGGATTTCGATATCGAAATGGATTTCGATATCGAAATGGATTTCGAATTCGAAATGGATTTCGATATCGATATTTATTTCGAATTCGATATGGATTTCGAATTCGAAATATATTTCGAAATTGATATGGAATTCGATATCAAAATGGATTTCTTTATGGATTTCGAAATCGAAATGGATTTCGATATCGAAATGGATTTCGAAATCGAAATGGATTTCGAAATCGAAATGGATTTCGAAATCGAAATGGATTTCGATAGCGAAATCCATTTCGATTTCGAAATCCATTTTGATTTCGAAATCCATATCGATATCGAAATCCATGTCGAATTCGAAATCCATTTCGATATCGAAATCCATTTCGATTTCGAAATCCATATCGAATTCGAAATGGATTTCGATATCAAAATCCATTTCGATATCAAAATCCATTTCGATATCAAAATCCATTTCGATATCGAAATAAATTTCGAATTCGAAATCCATATCCATTTCGAAATCCATTTCGAATTCGAAATCCATATCGAAATCCATTTCGATATCGAAATCCATTTCGATTTCGAAATCCATATCGAAATCCATTTCGATATCGAAATCCATTTCGATTTCGAAATCCATATCGAAATCCATTTCGATTTCGAAATCCATATCGAAATACATTTCGATATCGAATTCCATATCAATTTCGAAATCCATTTCGATATCGAAATTCATTTCGATTTCGAAATCCATTTCGGTATCGAAATCCATTTCGATATCGAATCCCATATCAATTTCGAAATCCATTTCGAATTCGAAATCCATTTCGATATCGAATTCCATATCAATTTCGAAATCCATTTCGAATTCGAAATCCATTTCGAATTCGAAATCCATATCGAATTCGAAATCCATTTCGATATCGAAATCCATTTCAATATCGAAATCCATATCGAATTCGAAATCCATTTAGATTTCGAAATCCATTTCGATATCGAAATCCATATCGAATTCGAAATCCATTTCGATATCGAAATCCATTTCGATTTCGAAATCCATAAAGAAATCCATTTCGATATGGAATTCCATATAAATTACGAAATTATGGATTTCGATATCGAAATGGATTTCGAATTCGAAATGGATTTCGAAGTTGATATGGAATTCGATATCGTAATGTATTTCGATATAGATTTCGGAATCAAATCGGATATCGAATTCGAAATGGATTTCGATATCGATATTTATTTCGAATTCGATATGGATTTTGAATTCGAAATGGATTTCGAAATTGATATGGAATTCGGATTTCTTTATGGATTTCGAATTCGAAATGGATTTCGATATCGAAATGGATTTTGATATCGAAATCCATTTCGAATTCGATATGGATTGCGATATCTAAATGGATTTCGAATTCGAAATGGATTTCGAAATTTATATGGAATTCGATATCGAAATGGATTTATTTATGGATTTCGAAATCGAAATGGATTTCGATATCGAAATGGATTTCGAATTTGATATGGATTTCGATATCGATACGGATTTCGAATTCGATATGGATTTCGATATCGATATGGATTTCGATATCGAAATGGATTTCGAATTCGAAATGGATTTCGAAATTGATATGGAATTCGATATCGAAGTAGATTTCAATATGGATTTCGAAATGGATTTCGATATCGAAATGGATTTCGATATTGAAATGGATTTCGAATTCGATATGGATTCCGATATCGATATGGATTTCGATATCGAAATGGATTTCGATATCGAAATGGATTTCGATATCGAAATGGATTTTGATATCGAAATCCATTTCGGATTCGATATGGATTTCGAAATTTATATGGAATCCGATATCGAAATGGATTTCTTTATGGATTTCGAAATCGAAGTGGATTTCGATATCGAAATGGATTTCGAATTCGATATGGATTTCGATATCGATATGGATTTCGATATCGATATGGATTTCGAAATTGATATTTAATTCGATATAATGGATTTCGGTATGGATTTCGATACCGAAATGGATTTCGAAATCGAAGTGGATTTCGATATCGAAATGGATTTCGAATTTAATATGGATTTCGATATCGATACGGATTTCGAATTCGATATGGATTTCGATATCGATATGGATTTCGATATCGAAATGGATTTCGAATTCGAAATGGATTTCGAAATTGATATGGAATTCGATATCGAAGTAGATTTCAATATGGATTTCGAAATGGATTTCGATATCGAAATGGATTTCGATATTGAAATGGATTTCGAATTCGATATGGATTCCGATATCGATATGGATTTCGATATCGAAATGGATTTCGAAATTGATATGGAATTCGATATCGAAATGGATTTCGATATGGATTTCGAAATCGAAATGGATTTCGATATCGAAATGGATTTCGATATCGAAATGGATTTCGATTTCGAAATGGATTTCGAATTCGATATGGATTTCGAAATTTATATGGATTTCGAATTCGATATGGATTTCGAATTCGAAATGGATTTCGATATTGATATGGAACTCGATATCGAAATGGATTTCGGTATGGATTTCGATATCGATATGGATTTCGAATTCGAAATGGATTTCGAAATTGATATGGAATTCGATATCGAAATGTATTTCGATATGGATTTCGAAATCGAAATGGATTTCGATATCGAAATGGATTTCGAATTCGAAATGGATTTCGAAATTGATATGGAATTCGATATCGAAATGGATTTCGATATGGATTTCGAAATCGAAATGGATTTCGATATCGAAATGGATTTCGATATCGAAATGGATTTCGATATCGAAATGGATTTTGATATCGAAATCCATTTCGAATTCGATATGGATTTCGAAATTTATATGGAATCCGATATCGAAATGGATTTCTTTATGGATTTCGAAATCGAAGTGGATTTCGATATCCAAATGGATTTCGAATTCGATATGGATTTCGATATCGATATGGATTTCGATATCGATATGGATTTCGAAATTGATATTTAATTCGATATCGAAATGTATTTCGATATGGATTTCGAAATCGAAATGGATTTCGATATCGAAATGGATTTCGAATTCGATATGGATTTCGAATTCGATATGGATTTCGAATTCGAAATGGATTTCGAAATTGATATGGAATTCGATATCGAAATGGATATCGGTATGGATTTCGAATTCGAAATGGATTTCGAAATTGACATGGAATTCGATATCGAAATGGATTTCGATATGGATTTCGAAATCGAAATGGATTTCGATATCGAAATGGATTTCGAATTCGAAATGGATTTCGATATCAAAATGGATTTCGAATTCGAAATGGATTTCGATACCGAAATGGGTTTTGATATCGAAATCCATTTCGAATTCGATATGGATTTCGATGTCGAAATGGATTTCGAATTCGAAATGGATTTCGAAATTTTTATGGAATTCGATATCGAAATGGATTTCTTTTATGGATTTCGAAATCGAAATGGATTTCGATATCGAAATGGATTTCGAATTCGATATGGATTTCGATATCGAAATGGATTTCGAAATCTAAATGGATTTCGAATTCGATATGGATTTCGATATTGAAATGGATTTCGATATCGAAATGGATTTCGAATTCTATATGGATTTCGAATTCGAAATGGATTTCGAATTCGAAATTAATTTCGAAATTGATATGGAATTCGATATCGAAATGGATTTCGATATGGATTTCGAAATCGAAATGGATTTCGATGTCGAAATGGATTTCGAATTCGAAATGGATTTCGATATCGAAATGGATTTCGAATTCGAAATCGATTTCGATATCGAAATGGATTTTGATATCGAAATCCATTTCGAATTCGATATGGATTGCGATATCGAAATGGATTTCGAAATCGAAATGGATTTCGATATCGAAATGGATTTCGAATTCGATATGGATTTCGATATCGATATTTATTTCGAATTCGATATGGATTTCGAAATTGATATGGAATTCGATATCGAAATGGATTTCGGTATGGATTTCGATACCGAAATGGATTTCGAAATCGAAATGGATTTCGATATCGAAATGGATTTCGAATTCGATATGGATTTCGACATCGATATGGATTTCGAATTCGAAATGGATTTCGAAATTTATATGGAATTCGATATCGAATTGATTTCTATATGATTTTCGAAATCGAAATGGATTTCGGTATGGATTTCGATACCGAAATGGATTTCGAAATCGAAATGGATTTCGATATCGAAATGGATTTCGAATTCGATATGGATTTCGATATCGATATGGATTTCGATATCGAAATGGATTTCGTATTCAAAATGGATTTCGAAATTGATATGGAATTCGATATCGAAATGGATTTCGATATGGATTTCGAAATCGAAATGGATTTCGATATCGAAATGGATTTCGAATTCGAAGTGGATTTCGATATCGAAATGGATTTTGAATTCGAAATGGATTTCGAAATTGATATGGAATTCGATATCGAAATGGATTTCGAATTCGATATGGATTTCAAATTCGATATGGATTTCGAATTCGAAATGGATTTCGAAATTGATATGGGATTCGATATCGAAATGGATTTCGATACCGAAATGGATTTCGAAATCGAAATGGATTTCGATATCGAAATGAATTTCGAAATTGATTTGGAATTCGATATCGAAATGTATTTAGATATGGATTTCGAAATCGAAATGGATTTCGATATCGAAATGGATTTCGATATCGAAATGGATTTCGATATCGAAATGGATTTCGACATCGAAATGGATTTCGAATTCGAAATGGATTTCGAAATTGATATGGGATTCGAAATCGAAATGGATTTCGAAATCGAAATGGATTTCGATATCGAAATGGATTTCGAAATTGATTTGGAATTCGATATCGAAATGTATTTAGATATGGATTTCGAAATCGAAATGGATTTCGATACCGAAATGGATTTCGAAATCGAAATGGATTTCGATATCGAAATGGATTTCGAATTCGATATGGATTTCAAATTCGATATGGATTTCGAATTCGAAATGGATTTCGAAATTGATATGGGATTCGATATCGAAATGGATTTCGATACCGAAATGGATTTCGAAATCGAAATGGATTTCGATATCGAAATGGATTTCGAAATTGATTTGGAATTCGATATCGAAATGGATTTCGAAATTGATTTGGAATTCGATATCGAAATGTATTTAGATATGGTTTTCGAAATCGAAATGGATTTCGATATCGAAATGGATTTCGATATGGATTTCGAAATCGAAATGGATTTCGATATCGAAATGGATTTCGATATCGAAATGGATTTCGATATCGAAATGGATTTCGAATTCGATATGGATTTCGAATTCGAAATGGATTTCGAAATTGATATGCAATTCGATATCGAAATGGATTTCGATATGGATTTCGAAATCGAAATGGATTTCGAATTCGAAATGGATTTTGATATCGAAATGGATTTCGAATTCGAAATGGATTTCGAATTCGAAATGGATTTCGATATCGAAATGGATTTTGATATCGAAATGGATTTTGATATCGAAATCCATTTCGAATTCGATATGGATTAAGATATCGAAATGGATTTCGAATTCGAAATGGATTTCGAAATTTATATGGAATTCGATTTCGAAATGGATTTTTTTATGGATTTCGAAATCGAAATGGATTTCGATATCGAAATGGATTTCGAATTCGACATGGATTTCGATATCGATATGGATTTCGAATTCGAAATGGATTTCGAAATTGATATGGAATTCGATATCGAAATGTATTTCGATATGGATTTCGAAATCAAAATGGATTTCGAAATCGAAATAGATTTCGATATCGAAATGGATTTCGATATCGAAATGGATTTCGAATTCGAAATGGATTTCGATATCGATATTTATTTCGAATTCGATATGGATTTCGATATCGAAATGGAATTCGATATCGAAATGGATTTCGAATTCGATATGGATTTCAAATTCGATATGGATTTCGAATTCGAAATGGATTTCGAAATTGATATGGGATTCGATATCGAAATGGATTTCGATACCGAAATGGATTTCGAAATCGAAATGGATTTCGATATCGAAATGAATTTCGAAATTGATTTGGAATTCGATATCGAAATGTATTTAGATATGGATTTCGAAATCGAAATGGATTTCGATATCGAAATGGATTTCGATATCGAAATGGATTTCGATATCGAAATGGATTTCGACATCGAAATGGATTTCGAATTCGAAATGGATTTCGAAATTGATATGGGATTCGAAATCGAAATGGATTTCGAAATCGAAATGGATTTCGATATCGAAATGGATTTCGAAATTGATTTGGAATTCGATATCGAAATGTATTTAGATATGGATTTCGAAATCGAAATGGATTTCGATACCGAAATGGATTTCGAAATCGAAATGGATTTCGATATCGAAATGGATTTCGAATTCGATATGGATTTCAAATTCGATATGGATTTCGAATTCGAAATGGATTTCGAAATTGATATGGGATTCGATATCGAAATGGATTTCGATACCGAAATGGATTTCGAAATCGAAATGGATTTCGATATCGAAATGGATTTCGAAATTGATTTGGAATTCGATATCGAAATGGATTTCGAAATTGATTTGGAATTCGATATCGAAATGTATTTAGATATGGTTTTCGAAATCGAAATGGATTTCGATATCGAAATGGATTTCGATATGGATTTCGAAATCGAAATGGATTTCGATATCGAAATGGATTTCGATATCGAAATGGATTTCGATATCGAAATGGATTTCGATATCGAAATGGATTTCGATATCGAAATGGATTTCGATATCGAAATGGATTTCGAATTCGATATGGATTTCGAATTCGAAATGGATTTCGAAATTGATATGCAATTCGATATCGAAATGGATTTCGATATGGATTTCGAAATCGAAATGGATTTCGAATTCGAAATGGATTTTGATATCGAAATGGATTTCGAATTCGAAATGGATTTCGAATTCGAAATGGATTTCGATATCGAAATGGATTTTGATATCGAAATGGATTTTGATATCGAAATCCATTTCGAATTCGATATGGATTAAGATATCGAAATGGATTTCGAATTCGAAATGGATTTCGAAATTTATATGGAATTCGATTTCGAAATGGATTTTTTTATGGATTTCGAAATCGAAATGGATTTCGATATCGAAATGGATTTCGAATTCGACATGGATTTCGATATCGATATGGATTTCGAATTCGAAATGGATTTCGAAATTGATATGGAATTCGATATCGAAATGTATTTCGATATGGATTTCGAAATCAAAATGGATTTCGAAATCGAAATAGATTTCGATATCGAAATGGATTTCGATATCGAAATGGATTTCGAATTCGAAATGGATTTCGATATCGATATTTATTTCGAATTCGATATGGATTTCGATATCGAAATGGATTTCGAATTCGAAATGGATTTCGAAATTTATATGGAATTCGTTTTCGAAATGGATTTATTTATGGATTTCGAAATCGAAATGGATTTCGATATCGAAATGGATTTCGAATTCGACATGGATTTCGATATCGATATGGATTTCGATATCGATATGGATTTCGAATTCGAAATGGATTTCGAAATTGATATGGAATTCGATATCGAAATGTATTTCGATATGGATTTCGAAATCAAAATGGATTTCGAAATCGAAATGAATTTCGAATTCGAAATGGATTTCGATATGGATTTCGAAATCGAAATGGATTTCGATAACGAAATGGATTTCGAATTCGAAATGGATTTCGATATCGAAATGCATTTCGAAATTGATATGGAATTCGATATCGAAATGGATTTCGGTATGGATTTCGAAATCGAAATGGATTTCGATAACGAAATGGATTTCGAATTCGAAATGGATTTCGATATCGAAATGGATTTCGATATCGAAATGGATTTCGAATTCGAAATGGATTTCGATATCGAAATGGATTTCGAATTCGAAATGGATTTCGATATCGAAATGGATTTTGATATCGAAATTCAATTCGAATTCGATATGGATTTCGAATTCGAAATGGATTTCGATATCGAAATCCATTTCGAATTCGAAATCCATTTCGATATCGAAATGCATTTCGAAATTGATATGGAATTCGATATCGAAATGGATTTCGGTATGGATTTCGATACCGAAATGGACTTCGAAATCGAAATGGATTTCGATATCGAAATGGATTTCGAATTCGATATGGATTTCGAATTCGATATGGATTTCGATATCGAAATGGATTTCGAATTCGAAATGGATTTCGAAATTTATATGGAATTCGATTTCGAAATGGAATTATTTGTGGATTTCGAAATCGAAATGGATTTCGATATCGAAATGGATTTCGAATTGGACATGGATTTCGATATCGATATGGATTTCGAATTCGAAATGGATTTCGAAATTGATATGGAATTCGATATCGAAATGTATTTCGAAATCAAAATGGATTTCGAAATCGAAATGGATTTCGATATCGAAATGGATTTCGATATCGAAATGGATTTCGAATTCGAAATGGATTTCGATATCGATATTTATTTCGAATTCGATATGGATTTCGAATTCGAAATATATTTCGAAATTGATATGGAATTCGATATCAAAATGGATTTCTTTATGGATTTCGAAATCGAAATGGATTTCGATATCGAAATGGATTTCGAATTCGATATGGATTTCGATATCGAAATGGATTTCGAATTCGAAATGGATTTCGAAATTTATATGGAATTCGATTTCGAAATCCATTTTGATTTCGAAATCCATATCGATATCGAAATCCATGTCGAATTCGAAATCCATTTCGATATCGAAATCCATTTCGATTTCGAAATCCATATCGAATTCGAAATGGATTTCGATATCAAAATCCATTTCGATATCAAAATCCATTTCGATATCAAAATCCATTTCGATATCGAAATCCATTTCGAATTCGAAATCCATATCCATTTCGAAATCCATTTCGAATTCGAAATCCATATCGAAATCCATTTCGATATCGAAATCCATTTCGATTTCGAAATCCATATCGAAATCCATTTCGATATCGAAATCCATTTCGATTTCGAAATCCATATCGAAATACATTTCGATATCGAATTCCATATCAATTTCGAAATCCATTTCGATATCGAAATTCATTTCGATTTCGAAATCCATTTCGGTATCGAAATCCATTTCGATATCGAATCCCATATCAATTTCGAAATCCATTTCGAATTCGAAATCCATTTCGATATCGAATTCCATATCAATTTCGAAATCCATTTCGAATTCGAAATCCATTTCGAATTCGAAATCCATATCGAATTCGAAATCCATTTCGATATCGAAATCCATTTCAATATCGAAATCCATATCGAATTCGAAATCCATTTAGATTTCGAAATCCATTTCGATATCGAAATCCATATCGAATTCGAAATCCATTTCGATATCGAAATCCATTTCGATTTCGAAATCCATAAAAGAAATCCATTTCGATATGGAATTCCATATAAATTACGAAATTATGGATTTCGATATCGAAATGGATTTCGAATTCGAAATGGATTTCGAAGTTGATATGGAATTCGATATCGTAATGTATTTCGATATAGATTTCGGAATCAAATCGGATATCGAATTCGAAATGGATTTCGATATCGATATTTATTTCGAATTCGATATGGATTTTGAATTCGAAATGGATTTCGAAATTGATATGGAATTCGGATTTCTTTATGGATTTCGAATTCGAAATGGATTTCGATATCGAAATGGATTTTGATATCGAAATCCATTTCGAATTCGATATGGATTGCGATATCTAAATGGATTTCGAATTCGAAATGGATTTCGAAATTTATATGGAATTCGATATCGAAATGGATTTATTTATGGATTTCGAAATCGAAATGGATTTCGATATCGAAATGGATTTCGAATTGGACATGGATTTCGATATCGATATGGATTTCGATATCGAAATGGATTTCGAATTCGACATGGATTTCGATATCGATATGGATTTCGATATCGATATGGATTTCGAATTCGAAATGGATTTCGAAATTGATATGGAATTCGATATCGAAATAAATTTCGATATGGATTTCGAAATCAAAATGGATTTCGAATTCGAAATGGATTTCGATATCGATATTTATTTCGAATTCGATATGGATTTTGAATTCGAAATGGATTTCGAAATTGATATGGAATTCGGATTTCTTTATGGATTTCGAATTCGAAATGGATTTCGATATCGAAATGGATTTTGATATCGAAATCCATTTCGAATTCGATATGGATTGCGATATCTAAATGGATTTCGAATTCGAAATGGATTTCGAAATTTATATGGAATTCGATATCGAAATGGATTTCTATATGGATTTCGAAATCGAAATGGATTTCGAATTCGATATGGATTTCGAATTCGATATGGATTTCGACATCGATATGGATTTCGAATTCGAAATGGATTTCGAAATTTATATGGAATTCGATATCGAAATGGATTTCTATATGATTTTCGAAATCGAAATGGATTTCGGTTTGGATTTCGATACCGAAATGGATTTCGAAATCGAAATGGATTTCGAATTCGATATGGATTTCGATATCGAAATGGATTTCGAATTCGAAATGGACTTTGATATCGAAATGGATTTCGAATTCGAAATGGATTTCGATATCGAAATGGATTTTGATATCGAAATGGATTTTGATATCGAAATGGATTTTGATATCGAAATGGATTTTGATATCGAAATCCATTTCGAATTCGATATGGATTTCGATATCGATATGGATTTCGAATTAGATATGGATTTCGATATCGATATGGATTTCGATATCGAAATGGATTTCGAATTCGAAATGGATTTCGAATTCGATATGGATTTCGAATTCGAAATGGATTTCGAAATCGAAATGGATTTCGATATCGAAATGGATTTCGAATTCGATATGGATTTCGACATCGATATGGAATTCGATATCGAAATGGATTTCTATATGATTTTCGAAATCGAAATGGATTTCGGTATGGATTTCGATACCGAAATGGATTTCGAAATCGAAATGGATTTCGAAATCGAAATGGATTTCGAAATCGAAATGGATTTCGAAATCGAAATGGATTTCGAAATTGATATGGGATTCGATATCGAAATGGATTTCGATATCGATATGGATTTCGAATTCGATATGGATTTCGATATCGATATGGATTTCGATATCGAAATGGATTTCGAATTCGAAATGGATTTCGAAATTGATATGGGATTCGATATCGAAATGGATTTCGATTCCGAAATGGATTTCGAAATCGAAATGGATTTCGATTCCGAAATGGATTTCGAAATCGAAATGGATTTCGATTCCGAAATGGATTTCGAAATCGAAATGGATTTCGATATCGAAATGGATTTCGAATTCGAAATGGATTTCGAAATTGATATGGAATTCGATATCGAAATCCATTTCGAATTCGATATGGATTTCGAATTCGAAATGGATTTCGAAATTGATATGGAATTCGAAATCGAAATGGATTTCGGTATGGATTTCGATACCGAAATGGATTTCGAAATCGAAATGGATTTCGATATCGAAATGGATTTCGAATTCGAAATGGATTTCGATATCGAAATGAATTTAGAATTCGAAATCGATTTCGATATCGAAATGGATTTTGATATCGAAATCCATTTCGAATTCGATAAGGATTGCGATATCGAAATGGATTTCGAATTCGAAATGGATTTCGAAATTTATATGGAATTCGATATCAAAATGGATTTCGATATCAAAATGGATTTCGAAATCGAAATGGATTTCGATATCGAAATGGATTTCGAATTCGATATGGATTTCGATATCGATATTTATTTCGAATTCGATATGGATTTCGAATTCGAGATGGATTTCGACATTGATATGGAATTCGATATCGAAATGGATTTCGGTATGGATTTCGATACCGAAATGGATTTCGAAATCGAAATGGATTTCGAATTCGATATGGATTTCGAATTCGATATGGATTTCGAATTCGATATGGATTTCGATATCGAAATGGATTTCGAATTCGAAATGGATTTCGAAATTTATATGGAATTCGATTTCGAAATGGATTTATTTATGGATTTCGAAATCGAAATGGATTTCGATATCGAAATGGATTTCGAATTGGACATGGATTTCGATATCGATATGGATTTCGAATTCGAAATGGATTTCGAAATTGATATGGAATTCGATATCGAAATGTATTTCGAAATCAAAATGGATTTCGAAATCGAAATGGATTTCGATATCGAAATGGATTTCGATATCGAAATGGATTTCGAATTCGAAATGGATTTCGATATCGATATTTATTTCGAATTCGATATGGATTTCGAATTCGAAATATATTTCGAAATTGATATGGAATTCGATATCAAAATGGATTTCTTTATGGATTTCGAAATCGAAATGGATTTCGATATCGAAATGGATTTCGAATTCGATATGGATTTCGATATCAAAATGGATTTCGAATTCGAAATGGATTTCGAAATTTATATGGAATTCGATTTCGAAATGGATTTCTTTATGGATTTCGAAATCGAAATGGATTTCGATAGCGAAATCCATTTCGATTTCGAAATCTATTTTGATTTCGAAATCCATATCGATATCGAAATCCATGTCGAATTCGAAATCCATTTCGATATCGAAATCCATTTCGATTTCGAAATCCATATCGAATTCGAAATGGATTTCGATATCAAAATCCATTTCGATATCAAAATCCATTTCGATATCGAAATCCATTTCGAATTCGAAATCCATTTCGATATCAAAATCCATTTCGAATTCGAAATCCATTTCGATTTCGAAATCCATATCGAAATCCACTTCGATATCGAATTCCATATCCATTTCGAAATCCATTTCGAATTCGAAATCCATATCGAAATCCATTTCGATATCGAAATCCATTTCGATTTCGAAATCCATATCGAAAACCATTTCGATATCGAAATCCATTTCGATTTCGAAATCCATATCGAAATACATTTCGATATCGAATTCCATATCAATTTCGAAATCCATTTCGATATCGAAATTCATTTCGATTTCGAAATCCATTTCGGTATCGAAATCCATTTCGATATCGAATCCCATATCAATTTCGAAATCCATTTCGAATTCGAAATCCATATCGAATTCGAAATCCATATCGAATTCGAAATCCATTTCGAAATCGAAATCCATTTCGATTTCGAAATCCATTTCGGTATCGAAATCCATTTCGGTATCGAAATCCATACCGAAATCCATTTCGATAACGAATTCCATATCAATTTCGAAATCCATTTCGAATTCGAAATCCATATCGAATTCGAATTGGATTTCGATATCAAAATCCATTTCGATATCGAAATCCATTTCGAATTCGAAATCCATTTCGACATCGAAATCCATTTCGATTTCGAAATCCATTTCGGTATCGAAATCCATACCGAAATCCATTTCGATAACGAATTCCATATCAATGTCGAAATCCATCTCGAATTCGAAATCCATATCGAATTCGAAATAAATATCGATATCGAAATCCATATCGAATTCGAAATCCATTTCGATATCGAAATCCATTTCGATTTCGAAATCCATTTCGGTATCGAAATCCATTTTGATATCGAATTCCATACAAATTTCGAAATCCATTTCGATAACGAAATTCCATTTCAATATCGAAATCCATCTCGAATTCGATAATGGATTTCGATATCAAAATCCATTCGATATCGAAATCGATTTCGAATTCTAAATTCATTTCGATATCGAAATCCATTTCGATATCGAAATCCATTTCGATATCGAAATCCATTTCGAATTCGAAATCCATTTCGACATCGAAATCCATTTCGATTTCGAAATCCATTTCGGTATCGAAATCCATTCCGAATCGAAATCCATTTCGATAACGAAATCCATATCGAATGTCGAAATCCATTTCGATATCGAAATCCATATCGAATATCGAAATAAATATCGATATCGAAATCCATTTCGATTTCGAAATCCATTTCGATATCGAAATCCATATCGAATTCGAAATCCATTTCGATATCGAAATCCATTTCGGTTTCGAAATCCATAAAGAAATCCATTTCGATAAGGAATTCCATATCAATGACGAAATTATGGATTTCGAATATCGAAATCCATTTCGAATTCGAAATGATTCGAAATTGATATGAATTCGATATCGAAATGTATTTCGATATAGATTTCGAAATCCATTCCGATATCGAAATGGATTTCGATATCGAAATGGATTTCGAAATCGAAATGGATTTTGATATCGATATGGATTTCGATATCGATATGATTTCGAATTCGAAATCGATTTCGAAATTGATATGGAATTCGATATCGAAATAAATTTCGATATGGATTTCGAAATCAAAATGGATTTCAAATCGAAATGGATTTCGATATCGATATTTATTTCGAATTCGATATGGATTTCGATATCGAAATGGATTTCGAAATTGATATGGAATTCGGATTTCTAAATGGATTTCGATTTCGAAATGGATTTCGATATCGAAATGGATTTCGATATCGAAATTCCATTTCAATTTCGATATGGATTTCGATATCTAAATGGATTTCGAATTCGAAATGGATTTCGAAATTTATATGGATTTCGATATCGAAATGGATTTCTATATGGATTTCGAAATCGAAATGGATTTCGAATTCGAGATGGATTTCGAATTCGATATGGATTTCGATATCGAAATGGATTTCGAATTCGAAATGGATTTCGAAATTTATATGGATTTCGATATCGAAATGGATTTCTAAAAATATTTTCGAAATCGAAATGGAATTCCGGTATAAATTTCGATATCGAAATGGATTTCGAAATCGAAATGGATTTCGAATTCGATATGGATTTCGATATCGAAATGGATTTCGAATTCGAAATGGACTTTGATATCGAAATGGATTTCGATAAATAGATTTCGATATCGAAATCGTTTTGATATCGAAATAGATTTTGATATCGAAATGGATTTTGATATCAAAATCGATTTCGATATCGATATGGATTTCGATATCGATATGGATTTCGAATTCGATATGGATATCGAAATCGATATGGATTTCGATATCGAAATAGATTTGAATTCGAAATGGATTTCGAAATCAAAATGGATTTCAAATTCGAAATGGATTTCGATATCGAAATGGATTTCGATATCGAAATTTTCGATATGGATTTTGATTTCGACATCGATTTCGATGGAATTCGATATCGAAATGGATTTCTTTATGATTTTCGAAATCGAAATGGATTTCGGTATGGATTTCGATACCGAAATGGATTTTGATATCGAAATGGATTTCGAAATCGATATGGATTTCGATATCTAAATGGATTTCGAAATCGAAATGGATTTCGAAATTGATATGGAATTCGATATCGAAATGGATTTCGATATCGATATGGATTTCGAATTCGATATGGATTTCGATATCGATATGGATTTCGATATCGAAATGGATTTCGAATTCGAAATGGATTTCGAAATTGATATGGGTTTCGATATCGAAATGGATTTCGATTCCGAAATGGATTTCGAAATCGAAATGGATTTCGATTCCGAAATGGATTTCGAAATCGAAATGATTTTCGATATCCGAAATGGATTTCGAAATCGAAATGGATTTCGATATCGAAATGGATTTCGAATTCGAAATGGATTTCGAAATTGATATGGATTTCGATATCGAAATGCGATTTCGAATTCGATATGGACTTTGAATTCGAAATGGATTTCGAAATTGATATGGATTTCGAAATCGAAATGGATTTCGGTATGGATTTCGATACCGAAATGGATTTCGAAATCGAAATGGATTTCGATATCGAAATGGATTTCGAATTCGATATGGATTTCGATATCGATATGGATTTCGAATTCGATATGGATTTCGATATCGATATGGATTTCGATATCGAAATGGATTTCGAATTCGAAATGGATTTCGAATTCGATATGGATTTCGAATTCGAAATGGATTTCGAAATCGAAATGGATTTCGATATCGAAATGGATTTCGAATTCGATATGGATTTCGACATCGATATGGAATTCGATATCGAAATGGATTTCTATATGATTTTCGAAATCGAAATGGATTTCGGTATGGATTTCGATACCGAAATGGATTTCGAAATCGAAATGGATTTCGAAATCGAAATGGATTTCGAAATCGAAATGGATTTCGAAATTGATATGGGATTCGATATCGAAATGGATTTCGATATCGATATGGATTTCGAATTCGATATGGATTTCGATATCGATATGGATTTCGATATCGAAATGGATTTCGAATTCGAAATGGATTTCGAAATTGATATGGGATTCGATATCGAAATGGATTTCGATTCCGAAATGGATTTCGAAATCGAAATGGATTTCGATTCCGAAATGGATTTCGAAATCGAAATGGATTTCGAAATCGAAATGGATTTCGATTCCGAAATGGATTTCGAAATCGAAATGGATTTCGATATCGAAATGGATTTCGAATTCGAAATGGATTTCGAAATTGATATGGAATTCGATATCGAAATCCATTTCGAATTCGATATGGATTTCGAATTCGAAATGGATTTCGAAATTGATATGGAATTCGATATCGAAATGGATTTCGGTATGGATTTCGATACCGAAATGGATTTCGAAATCGAAATGGATTTCGATATCGAAATGGATTTCGATATGGATTTCGAATTCGATATGGATTTCGAATTCGAAATGGATTTCGAAATTTATATGGAATTCGATATCGAAATGGATTTCTATATGATTTTCGAAATCGAAATGGATTTCGGTATGGATTTCGATACCAAAATGGATTTCGAAATCGAAATGGATTTCGATATCGAAATGGATTTCGAATTCGATATGGATTTCGACATCGATATAGATTTCGAATTCGAAATGGATTTCGAAATTTATATGGAATTCGATATCGAAATGGATTTCTATATGATTTTCGAAATCGAAATGGATTTCGGTATGGATTTCGATCCCGAAATGGATTTCGAAATCGAAATGGATTTCGAATTCGATATGGATTTCGATATCGAAATGGATTTCGAATTCGAAATGGACTTTGATATCGAAATGGATTTCGAATTCGAAATGGATTTCGATATCGAAATGGATTTTGATATCGAAATGGATTTTGATATCGAAATGGATTTTGATATCGAAATCCATTTCGAATTCGATATGGATTTCGATATCGAAATGGATTTCGAATTCGAAATGGATTTCGAAATTTATCTGGAATTCGATTTCGAAATGGATTTTTTTATGGATTTCGAAATCGAAATGGATTTCGATATCGAAATGGATTTCGAATTCGACATGGATTTCGATATCGATATGGATTTCGAATTCGAAATGGATTTCGAAATTGATATGGAATTCGATATCGAAATGTATTTCGATATGGATTTCGAAATCGAAATGGATTTCGATATCGAAATGGATTTCGATATCGAAATGGATTTCGAATTCGAAATGGATTTCGAAATTTATCTGGAATTCGATTTCGAAATGGATTTTTTTATGGATTTCGAAATCGAAATGGATTTCGATATCGAAATGGATTTCGAATTCGACATGGATTTCGATATCGATATGGATTTCGAATTCGAAATGGATTTCGAAATTGATATGGAATTCGATATCGAAATGTATTTCGATATGGATTTCGAAATCGAAACGGATTTCGATATCGAAATGGATTTCGATATCGAAATGGATTTCGAATTCGAAATGGATTTCGATATCGATATTTATTTCGAATTCGATATGGATTTCGAATTCGAAATGGATTTCGAAATTGATATTTAATTCGATATCAAAATGGATTTCTTTATGGTTTTCGAAATCGAAATGGATTTCGATATCGAAATCCATTTCGAATTCGATATGGATTTCGATATCGAAATGGATTTCGAATTCGAAATGGATTTCGAAATTTATATGGAATTCGATTTCGAAATGGATTTCTTTATGGATTTCGAAATCCAAATGGATTTCGATATCGAAATGGATTTCGAATTCGACATGGATTTCGATATCGATATGGATTTCGATATCGATATGGATTTCGAATTCGAAATGGATTTCGAAATTGATATGGATTTCGAATTCGAAATGGATTTCGAAATTAATATGGAATTCGATATCGAAATGTATTTCGATATGAATTTCGAAATCAAAATGGATTTCGAAATCGAAATGGATTTCGAATTCGAAATGGATTTCGATATCGAAATGGATTTTGATATCGAAATGGATTTTGATATCGAAATGGATTTTGATATCGAAATCCATTTCGAATTCGATATGGATTTCGATATCGAAATGCATTTCGAATTCGAAATGGATTTCGAAATTTATATGGAATTCGATTTCGAAATGGATTTCCTTATGGATTTCGAAATCGAAATGGATTTCGATATCGAAATGGATTTCGAATTGGACATGGATTTCGATATCGATATGGATTTCGAATTCGAAATGGATTTCGAAATTGATATGGAATTCGATATCGAAATGTAATTCGATATGGATTTCGAAATCAAAATGGATTTCGAAATCGAAATGGATTTCGATATCGAAATGGATTTCGATATCGAAATGGATTTCGAATTCGAAATGGATTTCGATATCGATATTTATTTCGAATTCGATATGGATTTCGAATTCGAAATATATTTCGAAATTGATATGGAATTCGATATCAAAATGGATTTCTTTATGGATTTCGAAATCGATATGGATTTCGATATCGATATGGATTTCGAATTCGAAATGGATTTCGAAATTGATATGGAATTCGATATCGAAATGTATTTCGATATGAATTTCGAAATCAAAATGGATTTCGAAATCGAAATGGATTTCGAATTCGAAATGGATTTCGAATTCGAAATGGATTTCGATATCGAAATGGATTTTGATATCGAAATCCATTTCGAATTCGATATGGATTTCGAATTCGAAATGGATTTCAAAATTGATATGGAATTCGATATCGAAATGGATTTCGGTATGGATTTCGATACCGAAATGGATTTCGATACCAAAATGGATTTCGAAATCGAAATGGATTTCGATATCGAAATGGATTTCGAATTCGATATGGATTTCGACATCGATATAGATTTCGAATTCGAAATGGATTTCGAAATTTATATGGAATTCGATATCGAAATGGATTTCTATATGATTTTCGAAATCGAAATGGATTTCGGTATGGATTTCGATACCGAAATGGATTTCGAAATCGAAATAGATTTCGAATTCGATATGGATTTCGAAATCGATATGGATTTCGAATTCGATATGGATTTCGATATCGATATGGATATCGAAATTGATATGGAATTCGATATCGAAATGGATTTCGATATGGATTTCGAAATCGAAATGGATTTCGAATTCGAAATGGACTTTGATATCGAAATGGATTTCGAATTCGAAATGGATTTCGAATTCGAAATGGATTTCGATATCGAAATGGATTTTGATATCGAAATGGATTTTGATATCGAAATGGATTTTGATATCGAAATCCATTTCGAATTCGATATGGATTTCGATATCGAAATGGATTTCGAATTCGAAATGGATTTCGAAATTTATCTGGAATTCGATTTCGAAATGGATTTTTTTATGGATTTCGAAATCGAAATGGATTTCGATATCGAAATGGATTTCGAATTCGACATGGATTTCGATATCGATATGGATTTCGAATTCGAAATGGATTTCGAAATTGATATGGAATTCGAAATTGATATGGAATTCGATATCGAAATATATTTCGATATGGATTTCGAAATCAAAATGGATTTCGAAATCGAAATGGATTTCGATATCGATATTTATTTCGAATTCGATATGGATTTCGAATTCGAAATGGATTTCGAAATTGATATGGAATTCGATATCAAAATGGATTTCTTTATGGATTTCGAAATCGAAATGGATTTCGATATCGAAATCCATTTCGAATTCGATATGGATTTCGATATCGAAATGGATTTCGAATTCGAAATGGATTTCGAAATTTATATGGAATTCGATTTCGAAATGGATTTCTTTATGGATTTCGAAATCGAAATGGATTTCGATATCGAAATGGATTTCGAATTCGACATGGATTTCGATATCGATATGGATTTCGATATCGATATGGATTTCGAATTCGAAATGGATTTCGAAATTGATATGGAATTCGATATCGAAATGTATTTCGATATGAATTTCGAAATCAAAATGGATTTCGAAATCGAAATGGATTTCGAATTCGAAATGGATTTCGATATCGAAATGGATTTTGATATCGAAATGGATTTTGATATCGAAATGGATTTTGATATCGAAATCCATTTCGAATTCTATATGGATTTCGATATCGAAATGCATTTCGAATTCGAAATGGATTTCGAAATTTATATGGAATTCGATTTCGAAATGGATTTCTTTATGGATTTCGAAATCGAAACTGATTTCGATATCGAAATGGATTTCGAATTGGACATGGATTTCGATATCGACATGGATTTCGAATTCGAAATGGATTTCGAAATTGATATGGAATTCGATATCAAAATGTATTTCGATATGGATTTCGAAATCAAAATGGATTTCGAAATCGAAATGGATTTCGATATCGAAATGGATTTCGATATCGAAATGGATTTCGATATCGAAATGGATTTCGAATTCGAAATGGATTTCGAATTCGAAATATATTTCGAAATTGATATGGAATATGATATGGAATTGATATGGAAATCGAAATGGATTTCGAAATCGAAATGGATTTCGAATTCGATATGGATTTCGATATCGATATGGATTTCGAATTCGATATGGATTTCGATATCGAAATGGATTTCTTTATGGATTTCGAAATCGAAATGGATTTCGATATCGAAATGGATTTCGAATTCGACATGGATTTCGATATCGATATGGATTTCGATATCGATATGGATTTCGAATTCGAAATGGATTTCGAAATTGATATGGAATTCGATATCGAAATGTATTTCGATATGAATTTCGAAATCAAAATGGATTTCGAAATCGAAATGGATTTCGAATTCGAAATGGATTTCGATATCGAAATGGATTTTGATATCGAAATGGATTTTGATATCGAAATGGGTTTTGATATCGAAATCCATTTCGAATTCGATATGGATTTCGATATCGTAATGCATTTCGAATTCGAAATGGATTTCGAAATTTATATGGAATTCGATTTCGAAATGGATTTCCTTATGGATTTCGAAATCGAAATGGATTTCGATATCGAAATGGATTTCGAATTGGACATGGATTTCGATATCGATATGGATTTCGAATTCGAAATGGATTTCGAAATTGATATGGAATTCGATATCGAAATGTAATTCGATATGGATTTCGAAATCAAAATGGATTTCGAAATCGAAATGGATTTCGATATCGAAATGGATTTCGATATCGAAATGGATTTCGAATTCGAAATGGATTTCGATATCGATATTTATTTCGAATTCGATATGGATTTCGAATTCGAAATATATTTCGAAATTGATATGGAATTCGATATCAAAATGGATTTCTTTATGGATTTCGAAATCGATATGGATTTCGATATCGATATGGATTTCGAATTCGAAATGGATTTCGAAATTGATATGGAATTCGATATCGAAATGTATTTCGATATGAATTTCGAAATCAAAATGGATTTCGAAATCGAAATGGATTTCGAATTCGAAATGGATTTCGAATTCGAAATGGATTTCGATATCGAAATGGATTTTGATATCGAAATCCATTTCGAATTCGATATGGATTTCGAATTCGAAATGGATTTCGAAATTGATATGGAATTCGATATCGAAATGGATTTCGGTATGGATTTCGATACCGAAATGGATTTCGATACCAAAATGGATTTCGAAATCGAAATGGATTTCGAATTCGAAATGGATTTCGATATCGAAATGGATTTCGAATTCGATATGGATTTCGAATTCGAAATGGATTTCGAAATGGATATGGAATTCGATATCGAAGTGGATTTCGATATGGATTTCGAAATCGAAATGGACTTCGATATCGAAATGGATTTCGATATGGATTTCGAAATCGAAATGGATTTCGATATCGAAATGGATTTCGATATCGAAATGGATTTCGAATTCGATATGGATTTCGAATTCGAAATGGATTTAGAAATGGATATGGAATTCGATATCGAAGTGGATTTCGATATGGATTTCGAAATCGAAATGGACTTCGATATCGAAATGGATTTCGATATGGATTTCGAAATCGAAATGGATTTCGATATCGAAATGGATTTCGATATCGAAATGGATTTCGAATTCGATATGGATTTCGAATTCGAAATGGATTTCGAAATGGATATGGAATTCGATATCGAAGTGGATTTCGATATGGATTTCGAAATCGAAATGGATTTCGAATTCGAAATGGATTTCGATATCGAAATGGATTTCGAATTCGAAATGGATTTCGATATCGATATTTATTTCGAATTCGATATGGATTTCGAATTCGAAATATATTTCGAAATTGATATGGAATTCGATATCAAAATGGATTTCTTTATGGATTTCGAAATCGAAATGGATTTCGATATCGAAATCCATTTCGAATTCGATATGGATTTCGATATCGAAATGGATTTCGAATTCGAAATGGATTTCGAATTCGAAATGGATTTCGAATTCGAAATGGATTTCGAATTCGAAATGGATTTCGAAATTTATATGGAATTCGATTTCGAAATAGATTTCTTTATGGATTTCGAAATCGAAATGGATTTCGATATCGAAATCCATTTCGAATTCGAAATCCATTTCGAATTCATAATCCATTTCGATATCAAAATCCATTTCGAATTCGAAATCCATTTCGATTTCGAAATCCATATCGAAATCCACTTCGATATCGAATTCCATATCCATTTCGAAATCCATTTCGAATTCGAAATCCATTTCGAATTCGAAATCCATATCGATGTCGAAATCCATATCGAATTCGAAATCCATTTCGATATCGAAATCCATTTCGATTTCGAAATCCATTTCGGAATCGAAATCCATTTCGATATCGAATCCCATATCAATTTCGAAATCCATTTCGAATTCGAAATCCATATCGAATTCGAAATCTATTTCGAATTCGAAATCCATTTCGATATCGAAATCTATTTCGAATTCGAAATCCATTTCGATATCGAAATCCATATCGATATCGAAATCCATATCGAATTCGAAATCCATATCGATATCGAAATCCATTTCGATTTCGAAATCCATTTCGGTATCGAAATCCATACCGAAATCCATTTCGATTTCGAAAATCATATAGAAATCCATTTCGATATCGAATTCCATATAAATTTCGAAATCCATTTCGAATTCGAAATCCATATCGATGTCGAAATCCATATCGAATTCGAAATCCATATCGAATTCGAAATCCATTTCGATTTCGAAATCCATATAGAAATCCATTTCGATATCGAATTCCATATAAATTTCGAAATCCATTTCGAATTCGAAATCCATTTAGATATCGCAATCCATATCGAATTCGAAATGGATTTCGATATCAAAATCCATTTCGATATCGAAATCGATTTCGAATTCGAAATCCATTTCGATATCGAAATCCATTTCGAATTCGAAATCCATAAAGAAATCCGAATTCCATATCAATTTCGAAATCCATTTCGAATTCGAAATCCATATCGATGTCGAAATCCATATCGAATTCGAAATCCATTTCGACATCGAAATCCATTTCGATTTCGAAATCCATTTCGGAATCGAAATCCATTTCGAAATCGAATCCCATATCAATTTCGAAATCCATTTCGAATTCGAAATCCATATCGAATTCGAAATCTATTTCGAATTCGAAATCCATTTCGATATCGAAATCCATATCGATATCGAAATCCATATCGAATTCGAAATCCATATCGATATCGAAATCCATATCGAATTCGAAATCCATTTCGATATCGAAATCCATTTCGATTTCGAAATCCATTTCGGTATCGAAATCCATACCGAAATCCATTTCGATTTCGAAAATCATATAGAAATCCATTTCGATATCGAATTCCATATAAATTTCGAAATCCATATCGAATTCGAAATAAATATCGATATCGAAATCCATTTCGATATCGAAATCCATTTCGAATTCGAAATCCACTTTGATTTCGAAATCCATATCGAAATTCATTTCGATATCGAATTCCATATCAATTTCGAAATCCATATCGATATCGAAATCCATATCGATATCGAAATCCATGTCGAATTCGAAATCCATTTCGATATCGAAATCCATTTCGATATCGAAATCCATTTCGATATCGAAATCCATTTCGATATCGAAATCCATTTCGATATCGAAATCCATTTCGATTTCGAAATCCATTTTGATTCCGAAATCCATATCGAAATACATTTCGATATCGAATTCCATATCAATTTCGAAATCCATTTCGAAATCCATTTCGATATCGAAATCCATAATTTCGAAATTTATATGGAATTCGATATCGAAATGGATTTCTTTTGGGATTTCGAAATCGAAATGGATTTCGATATCGAAATGGATTTCGAATTCGATATGGATTTCGATATCGAAATGGATTTCGAAATCTAAATGGATTTCGAATTCGATATGGATTTCGATATTGAAATGGATTTCGATATCGAAATGGATTTCGAATTCGATATGGATTTCGAATTCGAAATGGATTTCGAATTCGAAATCGATTTCGATATCGAAATGGATTTCGAAATCGAAATGGATTTCGATGTCGAAATGGATTTCGAATTCGAAATGGATTTCGATATCGAAATCCATTTCGATTTCGAAATCCATAAAGAAATCCATTTTGATATCGAATTCCATATCAATTTCGAAATATATTTCGAATTCGAAATCCATATCGAATTCGAAATAAATATCGATATCGAAATCCATTTCGAATTCGAAATCCATTTCGATATCGAAATCCATTTCGATTTCGAAATCCATTTTGATTTCGAAATCCATATCGAAATACATTTTGATATCGAATTCCATATCAATTTCGAAATCCATTTCGAATTCGAAATCCATGTCGATATCGAAATCCATGTCCAATTCGAAATCCATTTCGATATCGAAATCAGTTTCGATTTCGAAATCCATAAAGAAATCCATTTCGAAATCGAATTCCATATAAATTTCGAAATCCATTTCGAATTCGAAATGCATTTCGATATCGAAATCCATATCGAATTCGAAATGGATTTCGATATCAAAATCCATTTCGATATCAAAATCCATTTCGATATCAAAATCCATTTCGATATCGAAATCCATTTCGAATTCGAAATCCATTTCGATTTCGAAATCCATTTTGATTTCGAAATTCATATCGAAATACATTTCGATATCGAATTCCATATCAATTTCGAAATCCATTTCGAATTCGAAATCCATATCGATATCGAAATCCATATCGATATCGAAATCCATGTCGAATTCGAAATCCATTTCGATATCGAAATCCATTTCGATTTCGAAATCCATAAAGAAATCCGTTTCGAAATCGAATTCCATATAAATTTCGAAATCCATTTCGAATTCGAAATCCATTTCGATATCGAAATCCATATCGAATTCGAAATGGATTTCGATATCGAAATCCATATCGAATTCGAAATGGATTTCGATATCGAAATCCATTTCGATTTCGAAATCCATAAAGAAATCCATTTTGATATCGAATTCCATATCAATTTCGAAATCCATTTCGAATTCGAAATCCATATCGAATTCGAAATAAATATCGATATCGAAATCCATTTCGAATTCGAAATCCATTTCGAATTCGAAATCCATTTCGATTTCGAAATCCATTTTGATTTCGAAATCCATATCGAAATACATTTCGATATCGAATTCCATATCAATTTCGAAATCCATTTCGAATTCGAAATCCATATCGATATCGAAATCCATGTCGAATTCGAAATCCATTTCGATATCGAAATCTATTTCGATTTCGAAATCCATAAAGAAATCCATTTCGAAATCGAATTCCATATAAATTTCGAAATCCATTTCGAATTCGAAATCCATTTCGATATCGAAATCCATATCGAATTCGAAATGGATTTCGATATCAAAATCCATTTCGATATCAAAATCCATTTCGATATCAAAATCCATTTCGATATCGAAATCCATTTCGAATTCGAAATCCATTTCGAATTCGAAATCCATTTCGATATCAAAGTCCATTTCGAATTCGAAATCCATTTCGATTTCGAAATCCATATCGAAATCCATTTCGATATCGAATTCCATATCAATTTCGATATCCATATCGATATCGAAATCCATATCGAATTCGAAATCCATATCGATTTCGAAATCCATATCGAATTCGAAATCTATTTCGATTTCGAAATCCATTTCGGTATCGAAATCCATACCGAAATCCATTTCGATTTCGAAAATCATATAGAAATCCATTTCGATATCGAATTCCATATAAATTTCGAAATCCATTTCGAATTCGAAATCTATATCGATGTCGAAATCCATATCGAATTCGAAATCCATTTCGATATCGAAATCCATTTCGATTTCGAAATCCATTTTGGTATCGAAATCCATTTCGGTATCGAAATCCATACCGAAATCCATTTCGATATCGAATTCCATATCAATTTCGAAATCCATTTCGAATTCGAAATCCATATCGATATCGAAATCCATGTCCAAATCGAAATCCATTTCGATATCGAAATCCATTTCGATTTCGAAATCCATAAGGAAATCCATTTCGAAATCGAATTCCATATAAATTTCGAAATCCATTTCGAATTCGAAATGCATTTCGATATCGAAATCCATATCGAATTCGAAATGGATTTCGATATCAAAATCCATTTCGATATCAAAATCCATTTCGATATCAAAATCCATTTCGATATCGAAATCCATTTCGAATTCGAAATCCATTTCGATTTCGAAATCCATTTTGATTTCGAAATTCATATCGAAATACATTTCGATATCGAATTCCATATCAATTTCGAAATCCATTTCGAATTCGAAATCCATATCGATATCGAAATCCATATCGATATCGAAATCCATGTCGAATTCGAAATCCATTTCGATATCGAAATCCATTTCGATTTCGAAATCCATAAAGAAATCCATTTCGAAATCGAATTCCATATGAATTTCGAAATCCATTTCGAATTCGAAATCCATTTCGATATCGAAATCCATATCGAATTCGAAATAAATATCGATATCGAAATCCATTTCGAATTCGAAATCCATTTCGATATCGAAATCCATTTCGGTATCGAAATCCATTTCGATTTCGAAAACCATAAAGAAATCCATTTTGATATCGAATTCCATATCAATTTCGAAATCCATTTCGAATTCGAAATCCATATCGAATTCGAAATAAATATCGATATCGAAATCCATTTCGAATTCGAAATCCATTTCGATATCGAAATCCATTTCGATATCGAAATCCATTTCGGTATCGAAATCCATTTCGATTTCGAAATCCATATCGAAATACATTTCGATATCGAATTCCATATCAATTTCGAAATCCATTTCGAATTCGAAATCCATATCGATATCGAAATCCATGTCGAATTCGAAATCCATTTCGATTTCGAAATCCATAAAAAAATCCATTTCGAAATCGAATTCCAGATAAATTTCGAAATCCATTTCGAATTCGAAATCCATTTCGATATCGAAATCCATATCGAATTCGAAATGGATTTCGATATCAAAATCCATTTCGATATCAAAATCCATTTCGATATCAAAATCCATTTCGATATCGAAATCGATTTCGAATTCGAAATCCATTTCGATATCAAAGTCCATTTCGAATTCGAAATCCATTTCGATATCGAAATCCATATCGAATTCGAAATCCATTTCGATTTCGAAATCCATTTCGGTATCGAAATCCATACCGAAATCCATTTCGATTTCGAAAATCATATAGAAATCCATTTCGATATCGAATTCCATATAAATTTCGAAATCCATTTCGAATTCGAAATCTATATCGATGTCGAAATCCATATCGAATTCGAAATCCATTTCGATATCGAAATCCATTTCGATTTCGAAATCCATTTTGGTATCGAAATCCACACCGAAATCCATTTCGATTTCGAAAATCATATAGAAATCCATTTCGATATCGAATTCCATATAAATTTCGAAATCCATTTCGAATTCGAAATCCATGTCGAATTCGAAATCCATATCGAAATCCATTTCGATTTCGAAATCCATTTCGGTATCGAAATCCATACCGAAATCCATTTCGATATCGAATTCCATATCAATTTCGAAATCCATTTCGAATTCGAAATCCATATCGAATTCGAAATGGATTTCGATATCGAAATCCATATCGATATCGAAATCCATATCGAATTCGAAATCCATATCGATATCGAAATCCATATCGAATTCGAAATCCATTTCGATTTCGAAATCCATTTCGATTTCGAAATCCATTTCGATTTCGAAATCCATTTCGGTATCGAAATCCATACCGAAATCCATTTCGATTTCGAAAATCATATAGAAATCCATTTCGATATCGAATTCCATATCGATGTCGAAATCCATATCGAATTCGAAATCCATTTCGATATCGAAATCCATTTCGATTTCGAAATCCATTTCGGAATCGAAATCCATTTCGATATCAAATCCCATATCAATTTCGAAATCCATAAAGAAATCCATTTCGAAATCGAATTCCATATAAATTTCGAAATCCATTTCGAATTCGAAATCCATTTCGAATTCGAAATCCATTTCGATATCGAAATCCATATCGAATTCGAAATGGATTTCGATATCGAAATCCATTTCGATTTCGAAATCCATAAAGAAATCCATTTTGATATCGAATTCCATATCAATTTCGAAATATATTTCGAATTCGAAATCCATATCGAATTCGAAATAAATATCGATATCGAAATCCATTTCGAATTCGAAATCCATTTCGATATCGAAATCCATTTCCATATCGAAATCCATTTCGATTTCGAAATCCATTTTGATTTCGAAATCCATATCGAAATACATTTTGATATCGAATTCCATATCAATTTCGAAATCCATTTCGAATTCGAAATCCATGTCGATATCGAAATCCATGTCCAATTCGAAATCCATTTCGATATCGAAATCAGTTTCGATTTCGAAATCCATAAAGAAATCCATTTCGAAATCGAATTCCATATAAATTTCGAAATCCATTTCGAATTCGAAATGCATTTCGATATCGAAATCCATATCGAATTCGAAATGGATTTCGATATCAAAATCCATTTCGATATCAAAATCCATATCGATATCGAAATCCATTTCGAATTCGAAATCCATTTCGATTTCGAAATCCATTTTGATTTCGAAATTCATATCGAAATACATTTCGATATCGAATTCCATATCAATTTCGAAATCCATTTCGAATTCGAAATCCATATCGATATCGAAATCCATATCGATATCGAAATCCATGTCGAATTCGAAATCCATTTCGATATCGAAATCCATTTCGATTTCGAAATCCATAAAGAAATCCATTTCGATATCGAAATCCATATCGAATTCGAAATCCATATCGATATCGAAATCCATATCGAATTCGAAATCCATTTCGATTTCGAAATCCATTTCGATTTCCATATCAATTCCATATCATAATCCATATCAATTTCGAAATATATTTCGAATTCGAAATCCATATCGAATTCGAAATAAATATCGATATCGAAATCCATTTCGAATTCGAAATCCATTTCGATATCGAAATCCATTTCGATATCGAAATCCATTTCGATTTCGAAATCCATATCGAAATACATTTTGATATCGAATTCCATATCAATTTCGAAATCCATTTCGAATTCGAAATCCATGTCGATATCGAAATCCATGTCCAATTCGAAATCCATTTCGATATCGAAATCAGTTTCGAATTCGAAATCCATAAAGAAATCCATTTCGAAATCGAATTCCATATAAATTTCGAAATCCATTTCGAATTCGAAATGCATTTCGATATCGAAATCCATATCGAATTCGAAATGGATTTCGATATCAAAATCCATTTCGATATCAAAATCCATTTCGATATCAAAATCCATTTCGATATCGAAATCCATTTCGAATTCGAAATCCATTTCGATTTCGAAATCCATTTTGATTTCGAAATTCATATCGAAATACATTTCGATATCGAATTCCATATCAATTTCGAAATCCATTTCGAATTCGAAATCCATATCAATATCGAAATCCATATCGATATCGAAATCCATATCGAATTCGAAATCCATTTCGATATCGAAATCCATTTCGATTTCGAAATCCATAAAGAAATCCATTTCGAAATCGAATTCCATATAAATTTCGAAATCCATTTCGAATTCGAAATCCATTTCGATATCGAAATCCATATCGAATTCGAAATGGATTTCGATATCGAAATCCATTTCGATTTCGAAATCCATAAAGAAATCCATTTTGATATCGAATTCCATATCAATTTCGAAATCCATTTCGAATTCGAAATCCATATCGAATTCGAAATAAATATCGATATCGAAATCCATTTCGATATCGAAATCCATTTCGATATCGAAATCCATTTCGATTTCGAAATCCATTTTGATTTCGAAATCCATATCGAAATACATTTCGATATCGAATTCCATATCAATTTCGAATTCCATATCAATTTCGAAATCCATTTCGAATTCGAAATCCATATCGATATCGAAATCCATGTCGAATTCGAAATCCATTTCGATATCGAAATCCATTTCGATTTCGAAATCCATAAAAAAATCCATTTCGAAATCGAATTCCAGATAAATTTCGAAATCCATTTCGAATTCGAAATCCATTTCGATATCGAAATCCATATCGAATTCGAAATGGATTTCGATATCAAAATCCATTTCGATATCAAAATCCATTTCGATATCAAAATCCATTTCGATATCGAATTCCATTTCGAATTCGAAATCCATTTCGAATTCGAAATCCATTTCGATATCAAAGTCCATTTCGAATTCGAAATCCATTTCGATTTCGAAATCCATATCGAAATCCATTTCGATATCGAATTCCATATCAATTTCGATATCCATATCGATATCGAAATCCAATATTCGAATTCGAAATCCATATCGATTTCGAAATCCATATCGAATTCGAAATCTATTTCGATTTCGAAATCCATTTCGGTATCGAAATCCATACCGAAATCCATTTCGATTTCGAAAATCATATAGAAATCCATTTCGATATCGAATTCCATATAAATTTCGAAATCCATTTCGAATTCGAAATCTATATCGATGTCGAAATCCATATCGAATTCGAAATCCATTTCGATATCGAAATCCATTTCGATTTCGAAATCCATTTTGGTATCGAAATCCATTTCGGTATCGAAATCCATACCGAAATCCATTTCGATATCGAATTCCATATCAATTTCGAAATCCATTTCGAATTCGAAATCCATATCGAATTCGAAATGGATTTCGATATCAAAATCCATTTCGATATCGAAATCCATTGCGAATTCGAAATCCATTTCGAATTCGAAATCCATTTCGATTTCGAAATCCATTTTGATTTCGAAATTCATATCGAAATACATTTCGATATCGAATTCCATATCAATTTCGAGATCCATTTCGAATTCGAATTCGAAATCCATATCGATATCGAAATCCATATCGATTTCGAAATCCATAAAGAAATCCATTTTGATATCGAATTCCATATCAATTTCGAAATATATTTCGAATTCGAAATCCATATCGAATTCGAAATAAATATCGATATCGAAATCCATTTCGAATTCGAAATCCATTTCGATATCGAAATCCATTTCGATATCGAAATCCATTTCGATTTCGAAATCCATTTTGATTTCGAAATCCATATCGAATTACATTTCGATATCGAATTCCATATCAATTTCGAAATCCATTTCGAATTCGAAATCCATATCGATATCGAAATCCATGTCCAATTCGAAATCCATTTCGATATCGAAATCCATTTCGATTTCGAAATCCATAAGGAAATCCATTTCGAAATCGAATTCCATATAAATTTCGAAATCCATTTCGAATTCGAAATGCATTTCGATATCGAAATCCATATCGAATTCGAAATGGATTTCGATATCAAAACCCATTTCGATATCAAAATCCATTTCGATATCAAAATCCATTTCGATATCGAAATCCATTTCGAATTCGAAATCCATTTCGATTTCGAAATCCATTTTGATTTCGAAATTCATATCGAAATACATTTCGATATCGAATTCCATATCAATTTCGAAATCCATTTCGAATTCGAAATCCATATCGATATCGAAATCCATATCGATATCGAAATCCATGTCGAATTCGAAATCCATTTCGATATCGAAATCCATTTCGATTTCGAAATCCATAAAGAAATCCATTTCGATATCGAAATCCATATCGAATTCGAAATCCATATCGATATCGAAATCCATATCGAATTCGAAATCCATTTCGATTTCGAAATCCATTTCGATTTCCATATCAATTCCATATCATATTCCATATCAATTTCGAAATATATTTCGAATTCGAAATCCATATCGAATTCGAAATAAATATCGATATCGAAATCCATTTCGAATTCGAAATCCATTTCGATATCGAAATCCATTTCGATATCGAAATCCATTTCGATATCGAAATCCATTTCGATTTCGAAATCCATTTTGATTTCGAAATCCATATCGAAATACATTTTGATATCGAATTCCATATCAATTTCGAAATCCATTTCGAATTCGAAATCCATGTCGATATCGAAATCCATGTCCAATTCGAAATCCATTTCGATATCGAAATCAGTTTCGATTTCGAAATCCATAAAGAAATCCATTTCGAAATCGAATTCCATATAAATTTCGAAATCCATTTCGAATTCGAAATGCATTTCGATATCGAAATCCATATAGAATTCGAAATGGATTTCGATATCAAAATCCATTTCGATATCAAAATCCATTTCGATATCAAAATCCATTTCGATATCGAAATCCATTTCGAATTCGAAATCCATTTCGATTTCGAAATCCATTTTGATTTCGAAATTCATATCGAAATACATTTCGATATCGAATTCCATATCAATTTCGAAATCCATTTCGAATTCGAAATCCATATCGATATCGAAATCCATATCGATATCGAAATCCATGTCGAATTCGAAATCCATTTTGATATCGAAATCCATTTCGATTTCGAAATCCATAAAGAAATCCATTTCGAAATCGAATTCCATATAAATTTCGAAATCCATTTCGAATTCGAAATCCATTTCGATATCGAAATCCATATCGAATTCGAAATGGATTTCGATATCGATATGGATATCGAAATTGATATGGAATTCGATATCGAAATCTATTTCGATATGGATTTCGAAATCGAAATGGATTTCGATATCGAAATGGATTTCGATTTTTGCCACAGAGACGCCCAACTATAATTATATTGTTATTTGTATCTACGAATAGCAATACTTAGTAAATAACTAAATTTACTAGTAATGCCAACGCGTCAAGAGATTAACTCGGGCCCTTCTTCACTAGACTCTCGCCAGCAGAAACTACAAGAACAAATTCTTCACCAACAAAACGAGCGTCGGCTCTCTGTGCAACGCAACAATGCGTATTTCTCAGTAGTATCTCCAACTTCCACAACTACAACGAGCGCTGAATCCAAAAGCGCAAGTACGAGCAAATTGCTTACACCAACCAGCAACAACAATTTGTCTTGGAGCGCCCAATGCGCTTCACCGTCAAATTCGCTGACACCTGAAGTGTTAATTGGGTCATCGGGTTCGCCGACCGCCGTTAGCGCGCTCACAACAACAACAATTGCAGCTACTGCTCCAACAACAACTCTAACAGCAGCAACGTCTGCAATACCTTCGATCACCGTCCAGCAGACTACCTCAACAAAATCTGCCCATCCAGTGACGATGAATCCAAAGTCACCTGTCCAGACTGGTATGGACAGATACATTAATATAAACAAGCGAAAGCTTAGCAATCAGACAAAAAGGGGCAACACTCCCAAGATGTCGAAAAACAACATTGTTGAACAAAAAGCATTGGAAAGCAATAGATTCCAAATATTGGCAAATCAGCCGGAATCTCAAGAAGGAGATTCCCAAATTAAACCCTCTGTAGCCAAGCCACCACCATTCTATATCCGTGGTGCAAACTGCACTTCTTTGGTGCCGAAATTGGTAGCGCTAGTTGGTCAAAACAACTTTTATGTGACACCACTCAATAGGGGTAACATAAAAGAGACCAAAGTTCAAGCCAAAAGTGAAGAATTCTATCGTACTATTGAAAAGTACTTTAGAAAGGAAAGTGTGAATTTCTACACATTCCAACTAAAGAGTGCCAAAGGCCTTCAAGCGGTGATCAAAGGCATTGAACCAACGGTTCCGACTCAGGAAATAGTTGAAGCATTGGAAGAGAAGGGCTTTGAGGTAAAGTCCGTCTCAAACATACTGAACAGAAATAAAGTGCCGCAACCTCTATTCAAAGTGGAGTTACAGCCCACATGTGATAAAAAACTTAAACCCAACACAGTGCACCCTATTTACAATCTTCAACTTCTGCTACATCGCAGAATAACTGTCGAAGAGCCGCATAAGAGGACACACCCGGTACAATGCACCAATTGCCAGGAGTTTGGGCACACAAAGTCCTTCTGCAGCCTTCGCCCAGTTTGCGTTGGCTGTGGACAAACTCAAAAAGATTGTGTCTGCACCGATGACAAATCAAATACAAATACAAGGAAGTGCGGCAATTGTGGTGGTAATCACACAGCGAACTACAGAGGATGCCCCGTTTATAAGGAACTCAAGGCCCGCCTCAACGCGAAGAAATCAACGGCTCGTATCCAGGGCTCGACACTAATTCCCTCTCAAACAACACCGGGAATATTCTTCTCAAGAGCTGTAAGGTCATCAGCGACCCCAATATCAACTACTCCTGGAGGAAGGGCTCCTGCACAGCCCACTCAAACTATAGATCCCGCTACCATTCAATCTAACGCGGCCCCAAGTCCATCCGTACTTGGCCAGAACCCCAACGGGATCGAAACATTGTTAATCTCGCTCAACCAAAACATGACAAATTTCATGACGTTCATGCAAAATTGCATGCAGGAACTGATGCGGAATCAGAACTTGCTTATTCAAAAGCTTATGGACAATAACAAATAATGTCAGCACTACATATAGGCCTCTGGAATGCAAACGGCATTTCCAAGCACAAACAAGAACTGTCACTGTTTCTGGACTCAAATGATATTGATATTATGCTGCTATCAGAAACACACCTCACAAACAAAAATAACTTTCAAATACCCAAATATGTATTCTACGCAACAAATCACCCAGACGGCAAGGCTCACGGAGGAACTGGTATCCTAATCAAAAACCGGATTAAACACTGTCTGCACAATGGATTTGCCAAACAACACCTACAAGCAACTTCAATAAGTGTCCAAACCACTTTCGGCAGTACAACCGTGGCTGCACTTTACTGTATACCACGATTCTCA
>JAEIGH010000031.1:0-107500 GCA_018903575.1 Drosophila saltans | reverse complement strand
CAAAACAGTCATGATGCAACGAGGTGAGAAATTTCCAATTACGTTTGATTCAGGGGCCGAATGCTCGTTGGTTAAAGAGAGTATATCACACAAGCTATCCGGAAAGAGGACCAATAATGTTGTGTCGCTTAGTGGAATTGGCAATGGCAGTACTGTTTGTTGTATCCAAATCATTAGTAATGTTATGATTAATGGAAATTGTCTAGAAATAGTATTTCACGTAGTGCAAGACGATAATATGAAAAATAGTATTGTAATTGGACGTGAGATTTTGGCACAAGGATATTCTGCTCTTGTGTCAACTGACGGTTTTGAATTAATTAAAGACAAAACTGTTAACGTTTGCGCTGTGGCAAATTACGAATACGACTTTAATAATTTAGAAACAGAATTGCGAGAAGAAAGTAGAACTCAATTGATAAGACTGTTGCAAAAATACTCGAAGGCATTTATTCAGGGAACTCCCGTAACGCTAGTGAACACGGCAGAAATGACTACTCGATTGGTGGATCCGACCAAGACGGTGCAGCGGCGACCGTATAGATGTAGTCCCAGCGAAAGAGAGTTACTTCGATCGAAAGTTAAAGAACTAATTGATTACAATGTAATTAGGCCGAGCAGTTCACCCTTTGCTAGTCCTGCACTCTTAGTAAAGAAGAAAAAATGGATCAGTTAGACTCTGTGTGGATTATCGGGAACTTAATAGAAATACTGTTGCCGACAAGTTTCCTCTGCCGTTAATTTCTGATCAGATAGCTAGACTGCGCGGAGCTAAATACTTCACTTGTCTGGACATGGCGTGTGGATACTACCAGGTTCCGTTGCATGCTGACTCCGTTGAGTACACTGCGTTTGTTACTCCAGATGGGCAATTTGAGTTTTTGGCAATGCCGTTCGGTTTAAAAAACTCACCGTCTGTTTTCCAAAGAGCCGTAATGAAAGCAATAGGTGATTTGGCTTACTCTTACGTTATCGTGTATATGGACGATATAATGATTGTGGCCCAGACTAAGGAGGAGGCACTTACAAGATTAGAGACTGTTTTAGACATTTTGACCAAGGCTGGTTTCACATTTAATGGTGAAAAATGCTCATTTTTGAAGGAGTCTGTTCAATACCTAGGATACGAGGTACAAGTTGGTGAGATTCGTCCCAATCCACGTAAAATTGAAGCATTACCATCTCCTAAGTCAACGACAACATTAAGACAATTCATAGGACTGGCTTCGTATTTTCGACAATTTGTGCCGGGATTCTCTCAGTTAATGAAACTTCTTTATTTTCTCACAACTAAAACTAATTTTGAGTGGAAAATAGAACATGAGACAGTGCGCAAGCGAATAGTCGATATTTTGACAAGCAAGCCAGTTTTGGTAATATTCGGTCCGCAGTATCCCATAGAGCTGCATACAGATGCCAGTGCCATAGGATATGGAGCCATACTCTTACACCGGATAGAAAATAAACCATATGTCGTTGAATATTTTAGTAAGACTACCAGTTTGTATGAATCGAAATACACGTCATACGAGTTAGAAACATTAGCGGTAGTTAATGCGGTGAAACATTTTAGACATTATTTGCATGGTAGTAAATTCCTCATAGTTACGGATTGCAATTCATTAAAGGCTTCGCGAACGAAAATAGAGCTGACACCTAGAGTGTATCGTTGGTGGTCATTTCTTCAAGCATTTGATTTTGACATACAATATCGGGAAGGCAAACGTATGGCTCATGTTGATTTTCTGTCACGAAATCCTTTGCTTGCTAAGAATAAAGAAGAAATGAACAAAGTTATAGAAAAGCGCGTAGAATTGATCGAAATTTCAGAAAATTGGATTCAAGCAGAACAACAGCGAGATCAAGACATTTTGCATACAATTAGAAAATTGGAAGATGGCGAGCTTTCTGATGATTTAGCCACTACTTATGAAATTAGAGCTAACGTCCTTTATAGAAAGATTCAAAGAAATTGTAGAACTCGCTGTTTGCCAGTCATTCCTCGAGCTTTTAGGTGGTCTATCATAAACCAAGTACACGAGTCGATATTACATTTAGGCTGGAAAAAAACTCTCGATAAGGTCTATGAGCATTACTGGTTTTTAGGCATGGCCAGGTACGTTCGAAGGTTCGTAGAAAACTGTATCACTTGCAGGGTGACAAAATCAGCATCGGGAAAAGTTCAAGTTGAGTTACATTCGATCCCTAAGATTAGCATACCTTGGCATACATTGCATATAGATATTTCCGGAAAATTAAGTGGCAAAAATAATCGAAAGGAGTATATCATTGTGCAAATCGATGGTTTTACAAAATTTGTCCATTTGTATCACACCTATAAGCTCGACGCAAACAGTTGCATTGACGCCCTAAAATCTTCCATTGCATTATTTGGGGTGCCGACGCGGTTAGTGGCTGATCAGGGTAGAAGTTTCACAGGTGCGAAATTTGTCGAATTCTGTGCTTCTCAGAAAATTCAGCTTCACCTAATCGCTACAGGTGCTAGTCGCGCAAATGGCCAGGTCGAAAGAATAATGGGCACCTTGAAAAATTTGTTGACTGTGGTAGAGTCAAGCGAGCGTTCATGGCAAGACGCTATTGGGGAGGTACAATTGTCACTAAATTGTACAGTTAACCGGGTTACTAAGGCAAGTCCACTAGAACTTCTTATAGGCAAGTGTGCTCGTCCTTTAGGGTTACTGCCTATAAATGATGACGAAACAGAAATAGACCTAGATAAACAAAGAACTCAGGCTATAAGAAACATTGACACCGCAGCTAATTATGAGAAACTTAGATTCGACAAAAACAAAGCAAAGGTAGTCAGATTTAGTGAGGGAGACTATGTTCTACTTAAAAATAGTGAAAGACAACAGACTAAGCTGGACCCAAAGTTTCGTGGACCCTTTAAAATAATTGAGGTATTAGAAGGCGACAGGTACAAGTTAAAATCTATGACAAGTAAAAGACAGTATAAATATCCGCATGATAGTTTACGGAGAATGCCAGATGGGCAGGTACCAAGCGAGCTGGATATCGATGGAGATGATACAGTTGAAAGAAACTGTGAAGAAACGGGTGAAACAGACCGTATGTCCTAGTGGATGAGATACTAGGAGAAGGAAGAGAAGTTGAAAAAGTTTGTTGTCGATGCTACGTGGTGGTGCCTTGTCTAGGATTCTTGAAACTGAGATAAAATGTGAATGTTAACTTAACGAAAAAGCAAAAATGTTAATTGAAAAAGTAGGATACTAAAGCAAATAGGAAGTAGATAAACTGTAAAGATAACGAATTGTGAGGAAATTAATGTTTAGTATCCGCTTAGAAGGTTAAGTTAAGTGAATTGAGAATGTTAAGTTACGATTTAAATTATATTTAAGAAAATTGAGTTGTGAAAAGACACTAAAAAGAATTTGTTAAGATGGATATAGTAGAATGTATTAGTTATTTAAATAAAATGAGGATATGTTGAATAATAAGGGTACAGATGGTTTATGTACCGGCTTTACGAGGACGTAAAGAGAACAACAGTGGGTGTGAAACTGTTGAAAGAGACAGTAAGAGAGAACACCAGTGGGTGTGAAACTGTTGAAAGAGACAGTAAGAGAGAACACCAGTGGGTGTGAAACTGTTGAAAGAGACAGTAAAGAGAACACCAGTGGGTGTGAAACTGTTGAAAGAGACAGTAAAGAGAGAACACCAGTGGGTGTGAAACTGTTGAAAGAGACAGTAAAGAGAACACCAGTGGGTGTGAAACTGTTGAAAGAGACAGTAAAGAGAGAACACCAGTGGGTGTGAAACTGTTGAAAGAGACAGTAAAGAGAACACCAGTGGGTGTGAAACTGTTGAAAGAGACAGTAAAGAGAACACTAGTGGGTGTGAAACTGTTGAAAGAGACAGTAAAGAGAGAACACCAGTGGGTGTGAAACTGTTGAAAGAGACAGTAAAGAGAACACCAGTGGGTGTGAAACTGTTGAAAGAGACAGTAAAGAGAAACCCAGTGAAGGGTAAATTGTTGAAAGAGACAGTGTTACATGAAGAATTGATCACTTTACATACTGGTCAAAATGCAAGCACAAGCGCAGAATGAACTTTTGTCGTGGCGTGTGGGGCATTTGACGGTGTAAAGAATTCTTGGGTAACGATAATGGTTACAATCGGATGTTAAAGAAATTAAAGGAATTAAATTAAGATTGATATACATTGAAAACTTGTAAGTCAAGGTGCCTGATTAATATGACACGAGGACGTGTGGTAGTCAGGATGGCCGTGTCGGAGATGAAATCTTATCTCTTTGTCTAGTTGATGACTCGGCTGTCCCTCTCTACTTCAGTCTCATACGTCATAGTTGTAATATTAGGCTGGTAACATTTGGTACAGTTGCAGTGACTTCTGTCATGTAAGTTTAGTAGTAAGTATTGTCATGTTAATTTCGACATGGACTACTGAGTCATGAAAGTTGACATTAACTGCTTAGTCATGCAGGTGTTAGAGTATTAGTGAATAAGTGGCTATGTATTTGAGCGGGATGACAGTCCGCCTGTCATCGAGTGTGGTCCGGTGTAATGCTAAGATGGTTGAGACTGCGTAGTCAGTCTGCAACAGAAAGGCATCCAACCCGGAACTCGCTGCGCAAGAACAATGGCAAATAATAACAATTCAACTTTAACCGGAGACATTGAAGATACTCCGACATATATATCTATATATCTATATATCTATATATCTATATATCTATATATCTATATATCTATATATCTATATATCTATATATCTATATATCTATATATCTATATATCTATATATCTATATATCTATATATCTATATATCTATATATCTATATATCTATATATCTATATATCTATATATCTATATATCTATATATCTATATATCTATATATCTATATATCTATATATCTATATATCTATATATCTGTCGGGTCGCCTAGAATCTTTAGAGCTGTTATTATCGTTCATTTTCGTAGTGTTATAAGTTTACTGGTTCAGTGGAATCCAGTTACAATGATTGAGAAAACAGCAGACCTGTAGGTATAAGTCAAACCTATGTATTGAGCGAGACAGATAGCTATTGCTGAATGTGGTCCGTAGTATTACTTAGTGTGCCATGCATTTTTGCCCTTGTGACATTTCGGGCCTAAAATTGTATAAAAAGGGCAGCTTGACTCGAGAAAGGGGTCATTCAAAAAGTAAATCCAAAGACAACGGAACTCTTGTTCAATAAGGCAAAAGCTATGGTAAGCAATAATCTGGAGCAGCCGACATCAGAAGTGGAATCCCTCGCGCCTCAAGCAAACGACAAGCGCTTTTGTCTCATTTTGGAGTCGCAGCATAGAAGCCTAATTGAAGTCCTAAAATCTGTGAAAGATGGCAGTTTGCAGCAAGGAAAGAACAATGTAATTATCCAAAAATTTAACCCAGAAGCCCCTGGTTCAAGTGCTGCTGCATGGTGTTCCATGGTGAACCTTATCCTGACTAAAAACTTGCTGGGAAGCAGCGCTCTTCTCATGGCCTTGAGTAAGTGCTTGGAAGACAGTGCATCTAACTGGTTGTCACAAGTTTTCTTTGCTGGTATGGAGTGGCGTCAATTCAAAGAATTTTTTCTGCAACATTTCGAAGGCAACGAAATTACATGATGCACATGTTCATGATGCAATCCGGTGAGTCGTACCCATTTTATTTCGATTCAGGAGCCGAATGCTCACTTGTTAAGGAGTCTGTATCTCAGAAGCTATCTGGAAGGCGTTGCAATAATTTAGTTTTACTCAAGGGTATTGGGAATAACACAGTAAATAGTACACTTCAAATTCTTTCATATGTTAAAACATGCGATTACTCTCTTGAAGTTCTTTTCCATGTTGTTCTTGACGATTGTCTTAATTACGACATAATTATTGGTCGTGAAATTTTGTATTGTAATTTTAATGTCATGATATTATCTGACAGGGTCGAGCTTTCAAAAGCCAAATCGGTTTGTACTACGGCTGTTTTAAATGACTGTTCTATTTTGCCTAATATTGAAACTAAATTGTGTGGGTCGGACAAGTCTTATTTGTTAAAAATTTTGGAGGAATATTTCAGTTTGTTTGTTAATGGAATTCAAAAAAAAATGTGTAACAACGGGTCAATTGGAAATACGTCTAATTGATCCATATAAGACGGTACAAAGACGACCCTATCGGCTCAGTTTAGATGAAAAAGAAATAGTTAGAGATATAATTGGAGAACTGATAAAGTCAAATATTGTCCGGCCTAGTTGCTCACCGTTTGCCAGTCCAATACTACTTGTTAAAAAAAAAAAAAAAAAAATGGTTCCAACCGACTCTGCGTCGATTATCGTGAGTTAAGTTCAAACACTGTTGCCGACAAGTATCCGTTGCCACTGATAAATGACTAAATCAAGGTACTTTTCCTGCTTGGTCATGGCAAGTGGCTTCCGTTAGATTCCTGTCCGTCCCAATTCAATTCAACATACAACCATCTTTAATGAAAGTTATATCGTTTTCTCGTTTGTCACTGTTTAATTGATGACATTATGATCTTGTCTAAAGCACAGAAAGACCCATTTGAAAAATTGAGCAGTGTTTTGCAAGTTCTATATTATCTTTTAACATTGCAAAGTTTTCTTTTCTGAAATTTAACGTGGAATATCGAAACGAGTCCCATAATGAACAATCGTATGGATGATAGATGGTCCAGTGCGCACTATTATTGATCCTCAGTATCCTATTACCCTACATACTGGCGCAGCATGGATGGTTATGAAATCATGTTACATAAAATCAAAAATAGACCTCGCGACGTTGAACATTTTGGCAAACATATGCCTTTCTTTAGAATCTTGTTGTAATTCGTACAACCTTTATTCCTTAACATTATTTAATGCAATGAAGCATTTTCACCACAATCTGCAGAGATGACATTTTGTTGTTTACACAGATTGTAATTCGTTGAAAGCTTCTTGCAGAAAAGTTGATCTGACTTCGAGAGCCCATCATTGGTGAGCGCAGTTTTCTTCTTACGGAATCCATTGTCAAATAAATACGCCCTGTCAGCCGTATGTTTCGACCGAGCTATCGGGCAATGGTCTTCTTGCTGAGCGACAAAGAGACTCGGAGATTGCCTTGATCATTTTCAAACTCCAGAATAATGATCTAAAGGATTATTTTCCAAAATCGTTTGAGTTCCGTTTTGGAATACATTTTTAAAAACTCAGAGGAAGGTGAAGCACTGATCCTCCCAGTCATATTAACAAGTTTTAGGTGGTCGGTTTTGAATTTGTGCATAAAGACTTTTCTGGTCTAAAATACAGCTAACTATAAAGTGTACCATTGACTGAACAACTACAATAGTCCTTTGGTTGGTAAGGAAAATTGACCTGTGGGTATAGTGAAAGTATGGGTGGAGGATTTGACAAAAACAAACTATAGTGGTGAAGTTTAGTATTAACGGTTATGTTCTGCTCAGAAATAAAGTAGGACACCAGATAAGATTGAGTCTAAAGTTCAGAGGTATGTTCCAAGTGACGGATGTGCTCGGTGAAAACCGATATGCTTTGAAATATTTGTTTAGCAAGTGTTTGTGCGATCGATTGGGATGTATACCGGCCGAGGGGATTCCCATTGAGTTGGACACTAATTTGGACGTATTAGTGGATTCTAATACGGGTGACGGCGTTGAAAGAGACGTCAATAGAGACGGCGTTGAAAGAGACGTCAATAGAGACGGCGTTGAAAGAGACGTCAATAGAGACGGCGTTGAAAGAGACGTCAGAGGTACTGGTGTATACCAGAGTGAGATGTTGAATTCCTATCCTGAGGGTGACTGTCAATGCAAGTCCACTGATCTTTTTAGGGGCACGAATTAATGTGCCTTCCTATTAGGTATCTTGTGGTGGCTTGATGGAAAAGACCCAAGACGGTGGGTTTTCAAAATATGTTGGGAAAGTGATGAACTAGTGGGAATTTGCTAAAAGTCGGATACGTGATAATTGGAACAGCCTAAAAGAATGGTGACTCGATTTATTCTGGATGAGTTTTCTTTTTATATAATGAGCTCGAGTTGATTTGTCTTTTTGAATTGAGTTGTGCATGCTGTTATTATTAATTTATTTTCAACTGTGAAGAAAAAAAAAATTATTACCGTAGTAAGACTGTAATGGCACGGAAGAAACAGACTGTACAGATATGGGAAACAAAGGCTGTGATGACTAAATAGGTGAAGTTTAGGGTTTAACAGTTTGAGTGTTCACGGAGTCCAGTGTGGTAAGGGGTATTTTGCTTACACGAGGACGTGTAAAAATCAGGATGGCCGTGACGGAGTGGGAACAGAGTACATAACTGGCATACTCTTTGATACTGTATTATAAGTTTGACGTTGTGTGCTGTATTGTAATTGATGAGCGGTTGCTTGATAGACCGGCGGAAGACCCATGTGTGGGATTAATAAGAATAGTGCCAAGAGTAAGTTATTGTAAAGAATCAGTATGTGTAAACTAATAACTAAATTATAAGTAAAGTAAATGTTATGTAAGAAAATGTTTTAGTACACGAGGTCGTGTAATTGTCAGGATGGCCGTGGCGGGTCGCCTAGAATCTTTAGAGCTGTTATTATCGTTCATTTTTGTAGTGTTATAAGTTTACTGGTTCAGTGGAATCCAGTTACAATGATTGAGAAAACAGCAGACCTGTAGGTATAAGTCAAACCTATGTATTGAGCGAGACAGATAGCTATTGCTGAATGTGGTCCGTAGTATTACTTAGTGTGCCATGCATTTTTGCCCTTGTGACATTTCGGGCCTAAAATTGTATAAAAAGGGCAGCTTGACTCGAGAAAGGGGTCATTCAAAAAGTAAATCCAAAGACTACGGAACTCTTGTTCAATAAGGCAAAAGCTATGGTAAGCAATAATCTGGAGCAGCCGACATATCTATATATCTATATATCTATATATCTATATATCTATATATCTATATATCTATATATCTATATATCTATATATCTATATATCTATATATCTATATATCTATATATCTATATATCTATATATCTATATATCTATATATCTATATATCTATATATCTATATATCTATATATCTATATATCTATATATCTATATATCTATATATCTATATATCTATATATCTATATATCTATATATCTATATATCTATATATCTATATATATATATATATATATATATATATATATCTATATATCTATATATATATATCTATATAAATCTAAAAATTGATTAGTTTCAATTCAAAGTGGCATTGAGCGTTATGCGCTACGTTTAGTGTGAATTCATTCGCAATGATAACAACCTGTTTTTTTAGATTTAGGCTTATCTTAAGTTGTAGGATGTTACTTAAGCTTCTTTCATAGGGTAGTTTCCTTCAGAGCTTTGATTGCAGTCTCAGCCGTAAGGGGGTCCCCAATATAATTGGTTTCTTATCTAACCCAAGAACAAACAACAAATGCGAGAGTAAAATAAAACATTAATTAGTATTTTTCTTTTTAAGACATTCTGAAGTAAATAGACAACCTTGGTTAAGATAAAAAGTCAATTGGTATTTATTAATATATAACAAAAATTTAAATTGGTTAATTTTCCCACTTTTTTATATAATTCAAGTGCTATTTCCTATTTTTAGTAGTTTTTATATTTCACATAAGCTAAACACAGCAATAAATCGAAACATCACGAACTTTGATTTTTTTGTTAACAAAGTCAGCTTTTAAAAACTAATTAAAATACAAACTAAATCTGAAATTATACGATATCTAAAGATACAAGTGTATTATATGTAATTTCGTCAGTGCACTTTACTAATGAATAATTTAAGGACTGAATAAGAAGATTTCATGCCGCTGTACTATGAAAAACCAGCGCCGACTACAAAGTTTAACAAACAACAAAGGATGTAAGTTAACTAATACCTTAAACAAATTCCAGCTATTCACTGGTTTGTACATATAAATGTACATGTAAATAACTATATATGACTTAACTTTATCATCACTCGCTCCAGGCACATACCCGCGGCTACGATGCACCAATCTTCGTATTTCTTTCCCATCTTAAGCTTTTATACAACACAGTTTAACGACCACACAAATGATTAGATAAATCGACTCAGTGACACAAAAAGTTGGAATCTTTTTATCCACCAACTCAATATTATCCGACCTTAACTCTTCATCGAACTGCATATATCTATATATATATCTTTATATATATAAATATATAAATATATAAATATATAAATATATAAATATATAAATATATAAATATATAATTATATAAATATATAAATATATAAATATATAAATATATAAATATATAAATATATAAATATATAAATATATAAATATATAAATATATAAATATATAAATATATAAATATATAAATATATAAATATATAAATATATAAATATATAAATATATAAATATATAAATATATAAATATATAAATATATAAATATATAAATATATAAATATATAAATATATAAATATATAAATATATAAATATATAAATATATAAATATATAAATATATAAATATATAAATATATAAATATATAAATATATAAATATATAAATATATAAATATATAAATATATAAATATATAAATATATAAATATATAAATATATAAATATATAAATATATAAATATATAAATATATAAATATATAAATATATAAATATATAAATATATAAATATATAAATATATAAATATATAAATATATAAATATATAAATATATAAATATATAAATATATAAATATATAAATATATAAATATATAAATATATAAATATATAAATATATAAATATATAAATATATAAATATATAAATATATAAATATATAAATATATAAATATATAAATATATAAATATATAAATATATAAATATATAAATATATAAATATATAAATATATAAATATATAAATATATAAATATATAAATATATAAATATATAAATATATAAATATATAAATATATAAATATATAAATATATAAATATATAAATATATAAATATATAAATATATAAATATATAAATATATAAATATATAAATATATAAATATATAAATATATAAATATATAAATATATAAATATATAAATATATAAATATATAAATATATAAATATATAAATATATAAATATATAAATATATAAATATATAAATATATAAATATATAAATATATAAATATATAAATATATAAATATATAAATATATAAATATATAAATATATAAATATATAAATATATAAATATATAAATATATAAATATATAAATATATAAATATGTCGGAGATGAAATAGGGTATTGCACTGTTGTGAATACCCTTTGGTACCGTATCTTATATCTTTTTGCATTTGAGGACTTTAGTGTCCATCTCTATTATATTCTCATGATGTTAACATGTCTAACATGTCTGGTAACATTAGGCACAGTTACAGGGAACTATGTCATGTAAGCGTACCAGTGATTATTGTCATGTTAGTTTGACATTGATTACTGAGTCATGGAAGATTGACATTAACTGCTTAGTCATGCAGTTGTTCCTAGTATTGGTGGTGTGACTGTGGTTTTGAGCGGGATGACAGCCAAACTGTCATCGAGTGTGGTCCGGGTTGATGCCGTGGCAGTCAAGACTAGTTAGTCAGTCTTAGACTATACGCCACACGTGAAACACGGAACTCGCTGCGCTCACCGAATATTATAAAAATGCCTAAAAATCAAGGTGAATTACCCGGAGACATAATGGAATTGTCTCCTACTCCGACATCAGAAGTGGGATGTGGCCCTCAGGCTACAAATTTCGATGGACCACTGCGGGAAATTATGCTGTTTCAAAATTAAAACTTGCTTGACTTACTCCAGGCAATAAGGGGAACAAGAAATATAAGCAGAAAAAGTGAAGCTATGCAGCGTTGGAGTACCCAAAGGATACATGAACCATAGGGGTCAAAATTTCGAAATGACATTTGATTCTGGAGCGGAATGTTCATTGATAAAAAAAAAAAAAAAGCTAAGTACAAAATTTGATATCAAAAGATTTAATAATATAGTATTGAGTATTGAGCCCAGTGATATTAATTCTGAACTTGAGGGACAAGAAAAAATAAAACTACACTCATTGTTGGAGAAGTAGTCAAATTATTTTGTAAGCGGCATATGCTAAAGTCAAAATTAACGAAATGTTGAAATGCAAAATAATAAGACCAAGCTGTTCACCCAATTTTGTTGGTTATGAAAAAAAAAAAAAAAAAAAAAAATAGTATGGATAGACTTTGTGTTGACTTGAGGGAATTAAATGCAAATACAGTCGCTGATAAATACCTATTGCCACTTATACAAAATCAAACAAATAGACTCCAAGGAGTTAATTATTTTACAAGTTTAGATATGACCAGCGGATACACCAGATTGCCTTACATGCAGACTCGAATGAGTACACTGCGTTTGTGACACCAGATGGGCTTAAAAACGCACCTTTTGTCTTTCAACGGTTAGTGATGCAGGCGTTAGGTGACTTAGCAAATTCGTATGTTATTGTCTATATGGACGACATAATGATATTTGCCTCAACAAAATGTCAAGCGTTGGAAAGATTAAAGATTGTTTGTAATGTTTTAACAGAGGCTGGGTTTTCATTCAACATTACAAAATGTTCCTTTTTGAAAACTTCGGTCAAATATTTAGGTTACAATATAAGTGCTGGTGAAATTAGTCCAAATCACAAAAATATTGTAGCATTGACTGCTCTTCCGGCTCCGCAGTCAGTCACCACACTTAGACAATTCATTGGCATAGCATCTTATTTCCGACAATTTATTGAATTTTCACAGTTAATAAAACAGTTTTATTTCTTAACTTCGGACAAAAATAAATTTGGAAGACAGAATATGAGCAAATAAGGAAAAATGTTATTTCTACTCTTACGAGTAAACCAGTTCTTGTTATTTTCGACCCTAATTATCCAAATGAGTTGCACACAGATGCAAGTTATAGTGGCTATGGGAAAATTTTATTACACAAAAATTATAACAAACCCATGTAATGGAATATTAGAGCAAAACTACCTCATCTGCGGAATTCAGATATCATTCGTATGAGTTAGAAATGTTACCTGTTGGGCAGGAACTTTACCGTGTTTACTGACTGACTCACTAAACACATCAAGATATAAACAAGATCTAACCTCCAGAGCACAGCGATGGTGGGCGTTTCTGCAGGTGTTTACATTTTATATACAGTATAGAAATCGGAAAAGAATTGCACATGTTGACTTTTTGTCAAGAAACCCTCTTTTAACAAAATTAAAAGATTTTTCTCTGGTGGAAGATATTGCAAAAACTTATGAACTGAGGGCAGAAGTTCTTTTCCGAGAAATGGCAGAACACGTTGTTTACCAGAAGTACCACGTGCCTTTTGATGGTCTGTTATAAACCAAGTTTACGAGTGGATTATGCATTTAGATAAGGAAAATACCCTTGACAAAGTATAAGATTTTTATTGGTTTGACAAAAAGTCAAAATATGTTAGAAAATTTGTTGATAATTGTATCACTTGCAAAATGTCCAAGTCAATCTCAGAAAAAATTCAAGCTGGGTTGGCACAGTATCCACATCGAAATTACTGGAAAACTGTGTGGCAAAAATGGCCAGAAGGAGTATGTTATTGTTCTAGCTGACGCGTTTACCAAGTATGTTCACCTAAGTCATGACAGTTGCATAAAAGCTGTTTAATCTGCTATTTCGTTGTTTGGAGTTCCAAACCGAATAATAGCTGACCAGGGAAGGTGTTTTACGGGTACAAAGTTTAGCCAGTTCTGATCAGATAAAAGAATAAAGTTGTATTTGATTGCCACCGGCGCTAGTCGGGCTAATGCTCGACAATTAATTGTACAACTAACCGTATGACGAAGGTCCGTTGGAAATGCTAGTGGGAAAGGTTGCACGCCCATTAGGATTACTTCCACTTAGTGACATTGAAAATGTTCTTGATCTGCCAAACAAAGCACAAGCTGAGAAGAATGTATTAGCTAGTGCGATTTATGACAAGTTGCGATTTGATAATAATAAAGCAAAAGTAACTAGATACACAGTGGGAGATTATGTGCTACTAAAAAGCGAAGAAAGGCATCAAACCAAGTTGAGCCCAAAAATCAAGGGGCCCTTGGAAGTCATAAATGTTTTAGAGGGGGACAGATACATTTTAAAGTCTCTAAACAATAAAAGAAATTACAAGTATGCATGTGCATGTGAACATGAACATCTGGGAAAATTTCCAGAGGGGCAAGTGCCCGAAGAGTTGGATGTGTGTAATGATTACAATGATTTTGTTGAGAGTGAAAATGAAGATATTGAAAATGTTGAAGTCAATAAAGACAGCGAGAATAAGAAGATAATGAAAATGGTGATATAAATATATAAATATATAAATATATAAATATATAAATATATAAATATATAAATATATAAATATATAAATATATAAATATATAAATATATAAATATATAAATATATAAATATATAAATATATAAATATATAAATATATAAATATATAAATATATAAATATATAAATATATAAATATATAAATATATAAATATATAAATATATAAATATATAAATATATAAATATATAAATATATAAATATATAAATATATAAATATATAAATATATAAATATATAAATATATAAATATATAAATATATAAATATATAAATATATAAATATATAAATATATAAATATATAAATATATAAATATATAAATATATAAATATATAAATATATAAATATATAAATATATAAATATATAAATATATAAATATATAAATATATAAATATATAAATATATAAATATATAAATATATAAATATATAAATATATAAATATATAAATATATAAATATATAAATATATAAATATATAAATATATAAATATATAAATATATAAATATATAAATATATAAATATATAAATATATAAATATATAAATATATAAATATATAAATATATAAATATATAAATATATAAATATATAAATATATAAATATATAAATATATAAATATATAAATATATAAATATATATATATATAAATATATAAATATATAAATATATAAATATATAAATATGTCGGAGATGAAATTGGGTATTGCACTGTCTGGCATACCTTTTGGTACCGTATCTTATCTCTTTGTCTAGTTGATGACTCGGCTGTCCCTCTCTACTTCAGTCTCATACGTCATAGTTGTAATATTAGGCTGGTAACATTTGGTACAGTTGCAGTGACTTCTGTCATGTAAGTTTAGTAGTAAGTATTGTCATGTTAATTTCGACATGGACTACTGAGTCATGAAAGTTGACATTAACTGCTTAGTCATGCAGGTGTTAGAGTATTAGTGAATAAGTGGCTATGTATTTGAGCGGGATGACAGTCCGGCTGTCATCGAGTGTGGTCCGGTGTAATGCTAAGATGGTTGAGACTACGTAGTCAGTCTGCAACAGAAAGGCATCCAACCCGGAACTCGCTGCGCAAGAATAATGGCAAATAATAATAATTCAACCTCAACCGGAGTAATTAAAAATACTCCGACATCAGAAGTGGGATCTAACTCCAGGCCAACAATTATGGAGGAACAATTTCTTTTTCTATTGGAGCAGCAGAATAGAAACTTCTTGGAGCTGGCAAAAACTTTGCAAGTGTCGTCCAGTGAGCCTCGACAAAATGGCGGTCCGGCCCTGCCGAAATTTAACTCGGAATTGGCTGGTGCTGACGCTATGCAGTGGTGTGCTACGGTGGACATAATTTTAAACGAAACACCGCTACAAGGCAGCGCGTTAATCTTGGCGTTGTCGAAATCTCTGGAAGGGAACGCGTCGCAGTGGTTATCCCAGATCTGTTACCCAGGCATCACGTGGCAACAATTCAGACAGCTTTTCGAGCAGAGGTATGAATCAACTGAGACACCGGCGGCAACAATTTTAAACTTGCTGAATGGTCGTCCAAATACGGATGAGTGTCTGGCTGTGTATGCGAGTCGGCAAATGACGTCACTGATGACAAAATGGCGTAACATGAGCCACGAGGAAATTGCTGCGTCGGTAGTGTTGGGCATTTAGCAAGCTATGATGGCAGACTGCAACGACTGGCTTACACTGGCAACATTACTGGCAGGCGAGATTTGCAGTCCGAATTACAAGTTTTCTCATTCGGAAAAAAACGACCAAATTTCCCAGACGAAAATTCAAATGCCAAGCGTGCTAAGATGGAGACTATCAAATGCTATTCTTGTGGAAAGCTTGGGCATAGGAAGGCGGAATGCAGAATGAAGAACCCATCGACATCTGGAGAAGATCGTCGAACGTTGTTGCAGCGAACAAAAACTGTAACGTGTTATCGATGTCATGAGCAGGGCCACATCTCTACCCGATGCCCTAAGAGTTCTACTGGCGGTGACGCAGGACCACGGACATACAAAAGAGTTGAGCTATGCGTAGTGGATGAACCCAAAACAGTCATGATGCAACGAGGTGAGAAATTTCCAATTACGTTTGATTCAGGGGCCGAATGCTCGTTGGTTAAAGAGAGTATATCACACAAGCTATCCGGAAAGAGGACCAATAATGTTGTGTCGCTTAGTGGAATTGGCAATGGCAGTACTGTTTGTTCTATCCAAATCATTAGTAATGTTATGATTAATGGAAATTGTCTAGAAATAGTATTCCACGTAGTGCAAGACGATAATATGAAAAATAGTATTGTAATTGGACGTGAGATTTTGGCACAAGGATATTCTGCTCTTGTGTCAACTGACGGTTTTGAATTAATTAAAGACAAAACTGTTAACGTTTGCGCTGTGGCAAATTACGAATACGACTTTAATAATTTAGCAACAGAATTGCGAGAAGAAAGTAGAACTCAATTGATAAGACTGTTGCAAAAATACTCGAAGGCATTTATTCAGGGAACTCGCGTAACGCGAGTGAACACGGCAGAAATGACTATTCGATTGGTGGATCCGACCAAGACGGTGCAGCGGCGACCGTATAGATGTAGTCCCAGCGAAAGAGAAAGAACTAATTGATTACAATGTAATTAGGCCGAGCAGTTCACCCTTTGCTAGTCCTGCACTCTTAGTAAAGAAGAAAAATGGATCAGTTAGACTCTGTGTGGATTATCGGGAACTTAATAGAAATACTGTTGCCGACAAGTTTCCTCTGCCGTTAATTTCTGATCAGATAGCTAGACTGCGCGGAGCTAAATACTTCACTTGTCTGGACATGGCGTGTGGATACTACCAGGTTCCGTTGCATGCTGACTCCGTTGAGTACACTGCGTTTGTTACTCCAGATGGGCAATTTGAGTTTTTGGCAATGCCGTTCGGTTTAAAAAACTCACCGTCTGTTTTCCAAAGAGCCGTAATGAAAGCAATAGGTGATTTGGCTTACTCTATGTTATCGTGTATATGGACGATATAATGATTGTGGCCCAGACTAAGGAGGAGGCACTTACAAGATTAGAGACTGTTTTAGACATTTTGACCAAGGCTGGTTTCACATTTAATGGTGAAAAATGCTCATTTTTGAAGGAGTCTGTTCAATACCTAGGATACGAGGTACAAGTTGGTGAGATTCGTCCCAATCCACGTAAAATTGAAGCATTAAGAGCATTACCATCTCCTAAGTCAACGACAACATTAAGACAATTCATAGGACTGGCTTCGTATTTTCGACAATTTGTGCCGGGATTCTCTCAGTTAATGAAACTTCTTTATTTTCTCACAACTAAAACTAATTTTGAGTGGAAAATAGAACATGAGACAGTGCGCAAGCGAATAGTCGATATTTTGACAAGCAAGCCAGTTTTGGTAATATTCGGTCCGCAGTATCCCATAGAGCTGCATACAGATGCCAGTGCCATAGGATATGGAGCCATACTCTTACACCGGATAGAAAATAAACCATATGTCGTTGAATATTTTAGTAAGACTACCAGTTTGTATGAATCGAAATACACGTCATACGAGTTAGAAACATTAGCGGTAGTTAATGCGGTGAAACATTTTAGACATTATTTGCATGGTAGTAAATTCCTCATAGTTACGGATTGCAATTCATTAAAGGCTTCGCGAACGAAAATAGAGCTGACACCTAGAGTGTATCGTTGGTGGTCATTTCTTCAAGCATTTGATTTTGACATACAATATCGGGAAGGCAAACGTATGGCTCATGTTGATTTTCTGTCACGAAATCCTTTGCTTGCTAAGAATAAAGAAGAAATGAACAAAGTTATAGAAAAGCGCGTAGAATTGATCGAAATTTCAGAAAATTGGATTCAAGCAGAACAACAGCGAGATCAAGACATTTTGCATACAATTAGAAAATTGGAAGATGGCGAGCTTTCTGATGATTTAGCCACTACTTATGAAATTAGAGCTAACGTCCTTTATAGAAAGATTCAAAGAAATTGTAGAACTCGCTGTTTGCCAGTCATTCCTCGAGCTTTTAGGTGGTCTATCATAAACCAAGTACACGAGTCGATATTACATTTAGGCTGGAAAAAAACTCTCGATAAGGTCTATGAGCATTACTGGTTTTTAGGCATGGCCAGGTACGTTCGAAGGTTCGTAGAAAACTGTATCACTTGCAGGGTGACAAAATCAGCATCGGGAAAAGTTCAAGTTGAGTTACATTCGATCCCTAAGATTAGCATACCTTGGCATACATTGCATATAGATATTTCCGGAAAATTAAGTGGCAAAAATAATCGAAAGGAGTATATCATTGTGCAAATCGATGGTTTTACAAAATTTGTCCATTTGTATCACACCTATAAGCTCGACGCAAACAGTTGCATTGACGCCCTAAAATCTTCCATTGCATTATTTGGGGTGCCGACGCGGTTAGTGGCTGATCAGGGTAGAAGTTTCACAGGTGCGAAATTTGTCGAATTCTGTGCTTCTCAGAAAATTCAGCTTCACCTAATCGCTACAGGTGCTAGTCGCGCAAATGGCCAGGTCGAAAGAGTAATGGGCACCTTGAAAAATTTGTTGACTGTGGTAGAGTCAAGCGAGCGTTCATGGCAAGACGCTATTGGGGAGGTACAATTGTCACTAAATTGTACAGTTAACCGGGTTACTAAGGCAAGTCCACTAGAACTTCTTATAGGCAAGTGTGCTCGTCCTTTAGGGTTACTGCCTATAAATGATGACGAAACAGAAATAGACCTAGATAAACAAAGAACTCAGGCTATAAGAAACATTGACACCGCAGCTAATTATGAGAAACTTAGATTCGACAAAAACAAAGCAAAGGTAGTCAGATTTAGTGAGGGAGACTATGTTCTACTTAAAAATAGTGAAAGACAACAGACTAAGCTGGACCCAAAGTTTCGTGGACCCTTTAAAATAATTGAGGTATTAGAAGGCGATAGGTACAAGTTAAAATCTATGACAAGTAAAAGACAGTATAAATATCCGCATGATAGTTTACGGAGAATGCCAGATGGGCAGGTACCAAGCGAGCTGGATATCGACGGAGATGATACAGTTGAAAGAAACTGTGAAGAAACGGGTGAAACAGACCGTATGTCCTAGTGGATGAGATACTAGGAGAAGGAAGAGAAGTTGAAAAAGTTTGTTGTCGATGCTACGTGGTGGTGCCTTGTCTAGGATTCTTGAAACTGAGATAAAATGTGAATGTTAACTTAACGAAAAAGCAAAAATGTTAATTGAAAAAGTAGGATACTAAAGCAAATAGGAAGTAGATAAACTGTAAAGATAACGAATTGTGAAGAAATTAATGTTTAGTATCCGCTTAGAAGGTTAAGTAAGCTTAAGAATGTGAATTGAAAACGTTAAGTTACGATTTAAATTATATTTAAGAAAATTGAGTTGTGAAAAGACACTAAAAAGAATTTGTTAAGATGGATATAGTAGAATGTATTAGTTATTTAAATAAAATGAGGATATGTTGAATAATAAGGGTACAGATGGTTTATGTACCGGCTTTACGAGGACGTAAAGAGAACACCAGTGGGTGTGAAACTGTTGAAAGAGACAGTAAAGAGAACACCAGTGGGTGTGAAACTGTTGAAAGAGACAGTAAGAGAGAACACCAGTGGGTGTGAAACTGTTGAAAGAGACAGTAAGAGAGAACACCAGTGGGTGTGAAACTGTTGAAAGAGACAGTAAAGAGAGAACACCAGTAGGTGTGAAACTGTTGAAAGAGACAGTAAAGAGAACACCAGTGGGTGTGAAACTGTTGAAAGAGACAGTAAAGAGAACACCAGTGGGTGTGAAACTGTTGAAAGAGACAGTAAAGAGAGAACACCAGTGGGTGTGAAACTGTTGAAAGAGACAGTAAAGAGAACACCAGTGGGTGTGAAACTGTTGAAAGAGACAGTAAAGAGAAACCCAGTGAAGGGTAAATTGTTGAAAGAGACAGTGTTACATGAAGAATTGATCACTTTACATACTGGTCAAAATGCAAGCACAAGCGCAGAATGAACTTTTGTCGTGGCGTGTGGGGCATTTGACGGTGTAAAGAATTCTTGGGTAACGATAATGGTTACAATTGGATGTTAAAGAAATTAAAGGAATTAAATTAAGTTGATATACATTGAAAATTTGTAAGTCAAGGTGCCTGATTAATATGACACGAGGACGTGTGGTAGTCAGGATGGCCGTGTCGGAGATGAAATTGGGTATTGCACTGTCTGGCATACCTTTTGGTACCGTATCTTATCTCTTTGTCTAGTTGATGACTCGGCTGTCCCTCTCTACTTCAGTCTCATACGTCATAGTTGTAATATTAGGCTGGTAACATTTGGTACAGTTGCAGTGACTTCTGTCATGTAAGTTTAGTAGTAAGTATTGTCATGTTAATTTCGACATGGACTACTGAGTCATGAAAGTTGACATTAACTGCTTAGTCATGCAGGTGTTAGAGTATTAGTGAATAAGTGGCTATGTATTTGAGCGGGATGACAGTCCGGCTGTCATCGAGTGTGGTCCGGTGTAATGCTAAGATGGTTGAGACTGCGTAGTCAGTCTGCAACAGAAAGGCATCCAACCCGGAACTCGCTGCGCAAGAATAATAGCAAATAATAATAATTCAACCTCAACCGGAGTAATTGAAAATACTCCGACAAATATATAAATATATAAATATATAAATATGTAAATATGTAAATATGTAAATATGTAAATATGTAAATATGTAAATATGTAAATATGTAAATATGTAAATATGTAAATATGTAAATATGTAAATATGTAAATATGTAAATATGTAAATATGTAAAATATGTAAATATGTAAATATGTAAATATGTAAATATGTAAATATGTAAATATGTAAATATGTAAATATGTAAATATGTAAATATGTAAATATGTAAATATGTAAATATGTAAATATGTAAATATGTAAATATGTAAATATGTAAATATGTAAATATGTAAATATGTAAATATGTAAATATGTAAATATGTAAATATGTAAATATGTAAATATGTAAATATGTAAATATGTAAATATGTAAATATGTAAATATGTAAATATGTAAATATGTAAATATGTAAATATGTAAATATGTAAATATGTAAATATGTAAATATGTAAATATGTAAATATGTAAATATGTAAATATGTAAATATGTAAATATGTAAATATGTAAATATGTAAATATGTAAATATGTAAATATGTAAATATGTAAATATGTAAATATGTAAATATGTAAATATGTAAATATGTAAATATGTAAATATGTAAATATGTAAATATGTAAATATGTAAATATGTAAATATGTAAATATGTAAATATGTAAATATGTAAATATGTAAATATGTAAATATGTAAATATGTAAATATGTAAATATGTAAATATGTAAATATGTAAATATGTAAATATGTAAATATGTAAATATGTAAATATGTAAATATGTAAATATGTAAATATGTAAATATGTAAATATGTAAATATGTAAATATGTAAATATGTAAATATGTAAATATGTAAATATGTAAATATGTAAATATGTAAATATGTAAATATGTAAATATGTAAATATGTAAATATGTAAATATGTAAATATGTAAATATGTAAATATGTAAATATGTAAATATGTAAATATGTAAATATGTAAATATGTAAATATGTAAATATGTAAATATGTAAATATGTAAATATGTAAATATGTAAATATGTAAATATGTAAATATGTAAATATGTAAATATGTAAATATGTAAATATGTAAATATGTAAATATGTAAATAAGTAAATATGTAAATATGTAAATATGTAAATATGTAAATATGTAAATATGTAAATATGTAAATATGTAAATATGTAAATATGTAAATATGTAAATATGTAAATATGTAAATATGTAAATATGTAAATATGTAAATATGTAAATATGTAAATATGTAAATATGTAAATATGTAAATATGTAAATATGTAAATATGTAAATATGTAAATATGTAAATATGTAAATATGTAAATATGTAAATATGTAAATATGTAAATATGTAAATATGTAAATATGTGTCGGAGATAAATTAGGGTATTGCACTGTCTGGCATACCTTTTCGTACCGTACTCGGTTGTCCCTCTCTACTTCAGTCTCATACGTCATTCTTGTAATATTAGGCTGGTAACATTAAGTACAGTTACAGTGACTTCGGTCATGTAAGTCTTGTAGTGAGTATTGTCATGTTAATTTGACGTTGACTGTTGAGTCCTAGAAGTTTGCTTAGTCATGCAGGTGTTGTAGTATTAGTGAATATCTGACTGTGTATTTCAGCGGGATGACAGTCCGACTGTCATCGAGTGTGGTCTGGTGTAATGCTAAGGCAGTTGAGACTGCGTAATCAGTCTGCAACAGAAAGCCAAGGTGTCCGGAACTCGCTGCGCTAGAAATGGACAATAATAATTCAACCTCAACCGGAGTAATAGAGAATACTCCGACATCAGAAGTGGGATCTAACTCCAGGCCAACAATTATGGAGGAACAATTTCTTTTTCTATTGGAGCAGCAGAATCGAAACTTCTTGGAGCTGGCAAAAACTTTGCAAGTGTCGTCCAGTGAGCCTCGACAAAATGGCGGCCCGGAATTGGCTGGTGCTGACGCTTTGCAGTGGTGTGCTACGGTGGACATAATTTTAAACGAAACACCGCTACAAGGCAGCGCGTTAATCTTGGCGTTGTCGAAATCTCTGGAAGGGAACGCGTCGCAGTGGTTATCCCAGATTTGTTACCCAGGCATCACGTGGCAACAATTCAGACAGCTTTTCGAGCAGAGATACGAATCAACTGAGACACCGGCGGCAACAATTTTAAACTTGCTGAACGGTCGTCCAAATACGGATGAGTGTCTGGCTGTGTATGCGAGTCGGCAAATGACGTCACTGATGACAAAATAGCGTAACATGAGCCACGAGGAAATTGCTGCGTCGGTAGTGCTTGGGCATTTAGCAAGCTATGATGGCAGACTGCGACGACTGGCTTACACTGGCAACATTACTGGCAGGCGAGATTTGCAGTCCGAATTACAAGTTTTCTCATTCGGAAAAAAACGATCAAATTTCCCAGACGAAATTTCAAATGCCCAGCGTGCTAAGATGGAGCCTATCAAATGCTATTCTTGTGGAAAGCTTGGGCACAGGAAGGCGGAATGCAGAATGAAGAACCCATCGAATCTGGAGAAGATCGTCGAACGTTGTCGCAGCGAACAAAAACTGTAACGTGTTATCGATGTCATGAGCAGGGCCACATCTCTACCCGATGCCCTAACAATTCAACCGGTGATGATGCAGAATTAAAGATACGCGAGTGGAGCTATGAGTAATCAATGTACCCAAAGTAATCATGGTGCAACGAGGTGAGAAATTTCCGATTATTTTCGATTAAGGGACCGAATACTGAAACAGAATTAATAATGTTGTTTCGCTATGAAGGCTTGATATTGGCAGTATTGTTTGCTCTATTCAAATTATAACTAATGTCATAATTAATGAAAATTGTCTCGAAATATTTTTACATGTGGTACGAGACGATAATATTAAGATTAGCATTGTAATTGGACGTGAGATTTAGTACAAGAATATTCGGCTATTATATCAATTGACGGTTTTTAATTATTAAAAAACAAAACTTTTAACGTTCGCTGACTTTAATAATTTAACAACAAAATTACTAAGGCAAGTCCCTTTTGAACTTTTATTAGAACGGTAACGAAACTGAAGTAAACCTAGATGAAGAAAAATAAATCTCAGTCTAGATTTGAGGAAAACAAAGAAAAGGTAGTCAAGTTCAGTGAGTTCAGTGAGACTATGCTTTAATTAAGAATAGCTTGTAACGTTTAAGAAGGCAATTTCTACATTTTTAATATTCACATGATATTTTACGAAGAATGCCAGATGGGCAGGTACCAAGCGAGCTGGATATCGACGGAATTGAGTGTGATTCATTTTTTTTTTTTTTTTTTTTTTTTTTACGCGCGAATCCCAACGGGAGCACTAATTGCCCACACCTCCCGCCCAACCGACCGAGGGGCGCAAGCCGCATAACGCACGGCTCGAGTCGCGGGGACAATTCACAAAACACAGACAAAAAACGACACTATAGCTAGTTACGTGCTAGATAGGAAAGGATAGAAGTTTTTAGTAAAGGAATCGAGAGCTCTGAACTGATTACATGATAAAGACGATTATAATCAGAACAAAGAACTCGAAAGGGTTCATACATAAGGTAGTTAGTAGTACATCGTGGAAGTGTTAGAGGAATATAGTTTCTAGTAGGTCTACAAGGAACTGTTAGTTTTACTCGGTTCAATAGCTCGGGAGAGTCTATATCCCCGTTAAGGAGCTTGTGCATAAATATGACGCCAAGCATTAATCTACGATTAGAAAGGGAAGGAAGGTCAAGTAAAAGAAGTCTACTAGAGTACGAAGGCAAGTTGATATTACGATCCCAGTTCAGACCACGAAGAGCAAAGAGAAGGAACTGTTTTTGAACTGATTCTATTCTTGCTTTATGTGAATCGTATTGGGGTGACCATATGCAGGTTGCATATTCTAAAATTGGACGAACCAATGAGGTGTAAAGAACCTTGGTTGTATATGGATCGTCAAATTCCTTTGACCATCTTTTAACAAATCCAAGAACACCCATGGCTTTTCCGACAGTAGTGCTTAAATGGGACTTAAAAGTCAATTTATGGTCCATAAGTACTCCCAAGTCAATCATCTCATTAAGTCTGGTTAATGGAACGTTATTAAGAAAGTAAGTAATTAACTGAGGAGTGTTTCTGAAAAAAGTCATGACCTTGCATTTAGATGTGTTTAGGTTTAATAAATTGTGTCGACACCAAGATTGAAAGTTTTGGAGGTCAGACTGCAACCGTGAAGGTGATATAATATCTCTGTAGCTGAGACAAAGCTTTACATCATCTGCATACATGAGGACACGAGAATGTATTATAACGGATGGAAGATCGTTAATAAAAAGGGTGAATAGCAGTGGTCCCAGATGACTACCCTGAGGCACCCCCGAAGTTACTTGGATGGTCCTTGAACTTGAAGACTTGAATAGAACTTTCTGTGTTCTGTCCTGTCAGGTATTCACGAATCCAACAAATTAAAGGGCTTGGGAAGCCAATTTTGTTTAATTTTAAAAGAAGAAGTGTATGATTAACAGAATCAAAAGCCTTGCTGAAATCAGTATAAATGACATCAGTCTGTCTTGCATTCCTAAATCCTTCGATCGTTAAAGATGTAAATTCTAATAGGTTAGTGGTAGTAGATCTACGTTTCACAAACCCATGTTGAGATGGTGAAATAATAGATCTACAAAAATGTTGCAATTGAGAAGTGATTAACTTTTCAAATGCTTTAGGAATAGCGGACAATTTAGAAATACCCCTATAATTGGATGCTTCGGACTTTTTACCATTTTTATGAAGAGGAATTATATAAGATTCCTTCCATATAGACGGAAAATGACAAGATTTAACGGACAACGAAAAAGTTTTTGAAGTGGCTTACATAGAGCCTCAGCACAAAATCTGAGTACACAACCAGGTATTCCATCAGGACCAGGTGTGTACACAGGTTTTACTAAATTAAGCACGCTAATAAGCGAACTTTCATCGATCGAAGGACTACAAATACAATTAGACCTATTTATCTGATAAGGATACAAAAGATTCGCTCGGTATTCCGTTGAGGAATATGTTGTTGTGAAGAAATCAGCAAACAAATCAGCAATCGCTTGATCAGAGTCCGCTATATTATTTCCAAACGTTAAGATTGATGGGTGGACATCCATCTTACGTTTAGAATTCACAAAACTATAAAACTGTTTAGGATCACGGGAAAACTCAAGCTTACAACGCTTGAGGTAATTATTATAGCAGTGCTTGTTAAGCAACATAAAATTGGAGCGAGCAACTGCGTAAAGAGCAAAGTCTGAAGAACGTACCGATTACTTGTATTTTTTATAATATCTGGATTTGACATTTTTCAAGTTGGATAGCTCACGAGAAAACCAGGGAGGTCGGTGAGACGACACTGGAGCCCTCAGTGGGACACAAACCCTAAAAAGCGAACCGAGAGTATCATAAAACAACGAGATAGCAAGATCCATGTCTGAGCAACTATATAAGGATGACCAGTCAGTTCTCAGAATGAGCTCATTCAGTTTAACAAAGTTAGTCTTGCGAAAATTACGAGATTTAATCACAGGACTGACACCAGCAATCGGTGCACGAAACGACAGATCTACAGATAAATCCAGAGTAGGATGAAAATTGTCTTCGGGCAAGACTAGAGGGTCGGTTCTAGTTACTGCACAGTTGGTGGAATCCAACACAAATATCAGATCTAAGGATCTGCCTATGTTATTTCGCACAGGGTTTATTTGAGCTAATGATAGCTCAAAAAGGCCATCAACAAAGCTGTGAGATTTAGAGGGAAGCAACAAAGTAGATTCATCAGATTGAGACCATGCTATTTCTGGTAAATTAAAGTCACCAAAGACGATTAAGATATCTCTATTAGAAAGCAATGAAGAAATATATCGAATAGAATCTAAATGTTTTGCGTACACCGCCATGTCGGATTGTGGCGGAACGTAAGAACAAGTAATGTAGACAGAGAAAGACTTGAATCTGACCTTAACGCTAACAAACTCAATCTCCAGAATGTCCGGTGAATGAATTTGGTCAGAAGTTAAGGCCGAGTCAACAGCAATCAGAACTCCTCCGCCTACACGAGAAGTCCGATCACATCTAAAAATTGAAAATTTTGCGGAAAGAACAGATGCATCGTTAATATCGGGTTTTAACCATGTCTCAGTAAACACTAAAATTTTAAATTCAAATGCTAGACTATCTAGATAGAGTCTAGGAAGCTTAGATTTAAGTCCTCTCACGTTCTGATAGGCCAGATGAAGGGACGAGATTAGTTTTTTGGAACACCAGCCGATGCTGATATTCCGGAAGATGAAGAATTAGATGGGATAGAAAGCCTAACCGGATCTCGAGTTTTCTTTTTGGCCGTGTATTCTTTTACTAAAATGTGATCCGGCCAAAAACTGCTATGACATATACAGTCGAACAGTTCAACTGGAACACTTATTTTAAAAGAGGATATCTCCCTCGAATATTTAAATTTAAATTTTTCCACCGCTATTTTAGCATTATAGTGATGAGCTTGAATTTTTGTCTTAATAAAAGCTAAGACATCATCCGACGAATGTTCGGGATCAAGCCTTGAAACAAATATATGTTTCTTAGGTGGAACTCCAGTTAAAGGTTTATAGGAACCAGGCCGCAAATCAACCGCAGCGTCAGCGACCACGATTGAATCCGCCTGCGTGTCCGGTATTGCACCTCCAACTGGACTACTATCGGCAATATCAACAGTTATTGATAATTGCCCGGACTTTTCGGATACTACAGCTTTGTTCGTCTGCAAAGAGAGACCATTTCCTGGAGAAACGGAGATAGCCTCTTCCATGCGACCACCTTGAGAAATGGGGGTGGTAAACGAAATAAGCTGCGGAGGATTTGTCACAGTGAGCAGTGAAGGAGTTTGTGGAGCTACGGCCGAGACGGGATTGGGCACAGGCAAATGCAAGGACAGATTGCGCATACTGGTTTTCTTGCGCTTTGGAGACTCATTTAACAGCTTATAGCTGCTAAATTCGCTCTCCACAGCATTGAACTCATCGTAGAGTTTACGAAAACCAGATGACAATTTCTTCAATCTATCCCTGGTTTGCCTCATAAACACCCTCATTTCAATCTCAACCTCACGGCATGAGTCACAACCCCATTTGAGCCCCCCTTTTTGCTCCAAACAATCCTTTACCCTGGCTGTGTAGCCAGCACATTTAACGTGCATGACGTTGTCACACAGCCAACAGGAAAGAAATACGTTATGGGGTGAAGGGGGGTTCAAACACTTTTTGCTTGAGCAGACAGACATTTTTTAATTCAATTAATACTCAAAAATTTTATAAAAAAAATTAAATATCAAAAAGGCCAAAGAAAAAACTCACTCAGATTTATTAAGCAAATTCGACACTGGGGTCAAACTCACAGAGAAAATTAGTGCAAGAACTAAGAGAACTAAGCACTACACAAATACACGTATCACTTGTACGCGAGACAGAGATAGATGCGAGCGCGAATAAAAGAAATTAGAAAAAAGAGAGCGGGAGAACCAACAGCACTGCACATGCAACAACAATGCGTTGGCGAGAGCGCGAGAGCGGTTTTAAAGCGGTAAAAAGTACAAACGCAAGAGCAAAGAATAACAAAAACAACAACACTGCTGTAAAAAGTTTTGTTGTTTTTTTCAAATATTAAGTTCAATGCTTTGATTTTGCTTTTGTAAAGTTAATTAAACAAAAAGCGCAATGACAAAAATTTAAATGACAGAATAATGTCAATAGTTATTGCTAAATAATTAGCTGAATTTTTAGGCAGGCGCGGTGAGTTTAAAACCGAAATAAAAGAAATTATGCAGAAGCACAGAAAAACACGTCTATCCACGATGAAGAAAGAAAGTATATATATATATCTGATGATACAGTTGAAAGAGACTGTGAAGAAACGGGTGAACCAGACCGTATGTCTTAGTGGATAAGATATTAGAAAGATGACGAGTTGAGAAAGTATTTTGTGGTCGATGCTACGTGGTGGTGCCTTGCCTAGGATTCTTTAACGAAATGCGAAAGTGTTTATTAACAATAATGTAGAACAAATGAGAAGTTGAACAACTGAAATCCGCTTAGAAGGTAATGTGCTTAATTTTAGAATGTGAATTAAGAATGTTGAATTACGACCTAAGTTATGGTTAAGAAAGTTGAACTGTTGAAAGAGACAGTAAAGAGAGAACACCAGTGGGTGTGAAACTGTTGAAAGAGACAGTAAAGAGAGAACACCAGTGGGTGTGAAACTGTTGAAAGAGACAGTAAAGAGAACACCAGTGGGTGTGAAACTGTTGAAAGAGACAGTAAAGTGAGAGCACCAGTGGGTGTGAAACTGTTGAAAGAGACAGTAAAGAGAGAACACCAGTGGGTGTGAAACTGTTTAAAGAGACAGTAAAGAGAACACCAGTGGGTGTGAAACTGTTGAAAGAGACAGTAAGGAGAGAACACCAGTGGGTGTGAAACTGTTGAAAGAGACAGTAAAGAGAAACCCAGTGAAGGGTAAACTGTTGAAAGAGACAGTGTTCCATGAAGAATTGATCACTTTATATACTGGTCAAAATGCAAGCACAAGCGCAGAATGAAAGTTTTGTCGTGGCGTGTGGGGCATTTTGATGGTGTTAAGAATTCTTGGGTGATGATAATGTTTATAATCGGATACATTTCATTGATTATACGAGGTAAAAGGGTGTTGTTAGTACAATTGGTAGAAAAAAAATATAAAGTTGTAATGTTAAATTAAGTTTTATGTAAATTGAAAATTTTTAAGTCAAGGTGCCTGATTAATATGACACGAGGACGTGTAGTAGTCAGGATGGCCGTGTCGGAGATAAATTAGGGTATTGCACTGTCTGGCATACCTTTTCGTACCGTACTCGGTTGTCCCTCTCTACTTCAGTCTCATACGTCATTCTTGTAATATTAGGCTGGTAACATTAAGTACAGTTACAGTGACTTCGGTCATGTAAGTCTTGTAGTGAGTATTGTCATGTTAATTTGACGTTGACTGTTGAGTCCTAGAAGTTTGCTTAGTCATGCAGGTGTTGTAGTATTAGTGAATATCTGACTGTGTATTTCAGCGGGATGACAGTCCGACTGTCATCGAGTGTGGTCCGGTGTAATGCTAAGGCAGTTGAGACTGCGTAATCAGTCTGCAACAGAAAGCCAAGGTGTCCGGAACTCGCTGCGCTAGAAATGGACAATAATAATTCAACCTCAACCGGAGTAATAGAGAATACTCCGACATATGTAAATATGTAAATATGTAAATATGTAAATATGTAAATATGTAAATATGTAAATATGTAAATATGTAAATATGTAAATATGTAAATATGTAAATAAAAATGTAAATATGTAAATATGTAAATATGTAAATATGTAAATATGTAAATATGTAAATATGTAAATATGTAAATATGTAAATATGTAAATATGTAAATATGTAAATATGTAAATATGTAAATATGTAAATATGTAAATATGTAAATATGTAAAAATGTAAAAATGTAAAAATGTAAATATGTAAATATGTAAATATGTAAATATGTAAATATGTAAATATGTAAATATGTAAATATGTAAATATGTAAATATGTAAATATGTAAATATGTAAATATGTAAATATGTAAATATGTAAATATGTAAATATGTAAATATGTAAATATGTAAATATGTAAATATGTAAATATGTAAATATGTAAATATGTAAATATGTAAATATGTAAATATGTAAATATGTAAATATGTAAATATGTAAATATGTAAATATGTAAATATGTAAATATGTAAATATGTAAATATGTAAATATGTAAATATGTAAATATGTAAATATGTAAATATGTAAATATGTAAATATGTAAATATGTAAATATGTAAATATGTAAATATGTAAATATGTAAATATGTAAATATGTAAATATGTAAATATGTAAATATGTAAATATGTAAATATGTAAATATGTAAATATGTAAATATGTAAATATGTAAATATGTAAATATGTAAATATGTAAATATGTAAATATGTAAATATGTAAATATGTAAATATGTAAATATGTAAATATGTAAATATGTAAATATGTAAATATGTAAATATGTAAATATGTAAATATGTAAATATGTAAATATGTAAATATGTAAATATGTAAATATGTAAATATGTAAATATGTAAATATGTAAATATGTAAATATGTAAATATGTAAATATGTAAATATGTAAATATGTAAATATGTAAATATGTAAATATGTAAATATGTAAATATGTAAATATGTAAATATGTAAATATGTAAATATGTAAATATGTAAATATGTAAATATGTAAATATGTAAATATGTAAATATGTAAATATGTAAATATGTAAATATGTAAATATGTAAATATGTAAATATGTAAATATGTAAATATGTAAATATGTAAATATGTAAATATGTAAATATGTAAATATGTAAATATGTAAATATGTAAATATGTAAATATGTAAATATGTAAATATGTAAATATGTAAATATGTAAATATGTAAATATGTAAATATGTAAATATGTAAATATGTAAATATGTAAATATGTAAATATGTAAATATGTAAATATGTAAATATGTAAATATGTAAATATGTAAATATGTAAATATGTAAATATGTAAATATGTAAATATGTAAATATGTAAATATGTAAATATGTAAATATGTAAATATGTAAATATGTAAATATGTAAATATGTAAATATGTAAATATGTAAATATGTAAATATGTAAATATGTAAATATGTAAATATGTAAATATGTAAATATGTAAATATGTAAATATGTAAATATGTAAATATGTAAATATGTAAATATGTAAATATGTAAATATGTAAATATGTAAATATGTAAATATGTAAATATGTAAATATGTAAATATGTAAATATGTAAATATGTAAATATGTAAATATGTAAATATGTAAATATGTAAATATGTAAATATGTAAATATGTAAATATGTAAATATGTAAATATGTAAATATGTAAATATGTAAATATGTAAATATGTAAATATGTAAATATGTAAATATGTAAATATGTAAATATGTAAATATGTAAATATGTAAATATGTAAATATGTAAATATGTAAATATGTAAATATATAAATATATAAATCAGAGCTTGCAAATAACTGTTAACCGTTTTTTTCCTTGCAGTCTGTATGCGAGAATAACCGAAACAAGCATGTACACTCGCTCTCTCTCTGAACATCAGACTTCGTTTCTTTTTGTTTTCGGTTTCTGTCGAGTACCGATTCATATTTTTTGTTAATTAATTAACTTGGAATAAATAAATAATAATGTGATGTTAGTTTTAAAAATTAAAGTTTTGTAAATAATTCATTTATTCTGAATTAAGCTTGTTGGTGTAAATGCATGCTTAAAATACAAACTATGAATTTCTCACAGTAAAGACCAATGCAGGCTTTGCTTAGAATAGAATTAACCCCTACATATTTTCATATACACTGTACTCACACTATATTTTTATACAACACAAAATTGTCCCCCACATTATTTTCACACACACAATCACATTTACACTATGAATAAGACCCCCAAATGTATGTATATACATGTGACCCCCTAGATCCTAGAATCATGTATATAAACTCGACCTTTTTCTTAATAAAATCAGTATTCAAGCAACTCTTGTCTATTTACTACTCTGCAATCAACGGGTGAGCATCGCTGTGTCTTCGGCCCCCATTTGCATGATCTCTCCGAAGTCCACCCAATTTCAAGTGTTGGTTGCGACAGCCCTATGTCACTAGTTTATGTTCTAGAGGCAAACATTTTTATAAATAATAAAATTATAAAATTCAATAACATTTTGGTGACCCCCGACTTTGGCGTTCCCAATTTAAAAAAAATAAAACATTTTGGTGTAACAGTCAAAGTGTGAGAATTTTTGTCAACTCAGACTAATTTTCTCAACAACACGCATATAAGGAATTTTGGTCAACTTGTCGATCATTTCCTTTTTTAATACAACGCTTTGGAAAATATTGATATTCCTTAGCGAGATCACGGTTTTGCAGGCTTGGATATCATTGCATTTGTGCATATCATTTATGTCAACTTGGCGACGGTATTGCACACCATAACTAAAAACTACATCTGCTTGTGAGACAACTGACTGTGTCAGCACTTTTTCACCTAGTCAATTTGGCGACTAGAATCACAGCGGAAAAAAGTACATTTGAGTCAACTTGGCGACTATTAGTGTACAACAGGTCATCTTGGTGACCATAAAATCTTCTATTTGTCGGACAACTGAAATTATCAGCACTTTGTCACCTAGCCAATTTGGGGACTAGAACGACAGCAGAGTATAATCGGATACTCCAAATTTGGATTTCTGCAACGTGGGACAAGGCGTACCCAATCAATTGAATCATCTGGAAAACACGGAGACCAAGCAGTCGAAGGATTCTACGATTCATTATATACATTTATATTAAATAAAATAAAAAAAAAAATTTTTAAAACTTTATACTTGTTCAATTTAACTTTATTTACTAGTACTTTGATCACTAATCGGTGCGAGTCGGAGCGTACCTTGTCAATTGACTAAAAAATATACTTCCAACGGATCAAAGTACATAAAGTAAAATGGATAAAATATACGAACAACAGTTTGAGCGAGTTGAAGAGATTCAAAATGTCATCAGAAATGTCAAAAAGGACTCTGCCTCAAGAAAGTCAAAAGTTCTCTATTATGATAATAAAATTGAGGCGATTGAGGATCTATGGGATGAATTTGATAAAGCCCACACTGATTTAATGGAATCGTTGGGATACGAGCCATCCGGTCATGATTACTTCAAAAAGGAATATTATTCAAAATTAAAAGAATTAACAGAAGAAGTAATAAAGGATTGGAAACTACAAAGGGCAAAAATTGAAGAAAGCAAATTGGCCCATCAAAAAGATGAAGATCGCATTAACATTCAACCATTGATCAGAAAGCAAGGCGCAATGCTAGCAACACTTTCCAGGACATTAAAGCAAATAATTCCTGAAGAAAAAATGAACTACAAAACAGTTGTAGAAAACTTATGGCAGCAGATAGAACAACTGCACTATAAGATGTATAAACTTGCAGTAGATCCAGTCGAAGCTGGATACAATTTGGAAACATTCATAATGGCAGAAAAGGCGATACTGAAATTTTGTGTCCCACCTGCACATGATGTGACAACATCGTCACTACAATTGCCAAAAATTTCAATTCCAAAGTATGATGGAAATTATTTGAAATGGCAACAATTTCATGACATTTTTAAGAAAATGGTTCATGAATCAAACATACCCGCTGTACAAAAGATGTGGTATGTGGCGATTGGTACCAAGCAGTCCAGAGAAAGGCAAAAAATATGTGCATCAGCGTCTGGCACAAACTCATCTTCATGTCCGTTCTGCAGTAAGTTAAATCACAAACTGTTTCAGTGTGATAAATTCAAAACTAAATCTGCAGCAGAACGGTTAAACTGGGTACAGAGACAGTGAATGTGTGTCAATTGTTTTAAAACCGACCACATGTCGAAGGCTTGTAGCTGGAAGGGATGTTTGAAATGCGATGGAAAATACAATACATTGTTACATTTGGGAAACAACGATTTGAAACCAAATGTAACAGCTACGGTCTCAGCTACGTCCACATATGGAAGCAATAAAAATTATACTCTACTAGCGACGGCTAGGGTAATTGTTAAAGGGACCAATGAGCGAGAAGGAGAATTTCGTGCGCCCTTAGACAGTGGCTCCCAAGTCAATCTAATCTCAGAGAGACTAGTAAAACAATTATCTTTAAAAATAGAAAAGGCATCGCTAAGAATTGAAGGAGTAGGAGGACAACCACAACTCAGCAGATCAAGAGTAAATGTACTTGTGAAATCAAAATACACCGATTTCAGTACAAGAGTGGAAGCCTTTGTTTTACCGCACATTGTTGCAGATCAACCCACAGAAGTAATTACGCAAATGTTTGACCTGCCGAAAAACATACCTCTAGCGGATCCCAACTTTTACAAAACAAGTAAATTCGATTTATTACTAGGTGCAGATCACCATTTCTCAATATTATTACAGGGACAAATAAAACAAAATAGTTGTCCAGTTCTTCAAAATTCAGAATTTGGTTGGATCATAGCTGGGAAAATAAACATGGTTACATCTGCACCTGCCACTTGTATGGTGCCTTCCAAGTCTGATGAACTGTTGGAGCGGTTCTGGAAATTGGATACCCTGAAACCAGCAAGATCATACAAAAGTCCAGAGGAAGAATATTGCGAAAAGCAGTTCTTGAACAAGTTACTAAAAACCGCAGATGGACTGCCATTTGCTGAAGACTCTTCATCCCTGGGGGAGTCTTGTGATGTGGCTGTTAGAAGATTAGAAGAACAGCTTAGACACATAAAGGAAGTGTGGCCCAAAAAATTAACAAGGCGACATCATTGTGTACTCAAACCTGACATTACCACAACCAAATTAAGAGTGGTATTGGATGCCTCGTCAGGAAAATCTGTGAATATCTTGTATCCAGAACCAGGTGAAAAACTTGATGACCAACTTGATGACGACGACGCCGATGATTCCCAAGAAGACGGGCTTAAGGATGCTACAACAAGGCAAAGCCCAAAAAGACGAATCTTAGCATCGTTACCTCTAACGTTATTAATGATGTTGCTATTGTTACCATTGGCATTGGCCCAATCAGTAAATGTGACCCAGTTTGATGCCAAACCTGGCATTTACTATGAAAAAATTGGAACGTCCAGATTTGCTGTAGCTGACTGGACAATCATTGCGTATTATAATTTGGATCCTTATTGGGACGATATGAACAAATTTTCTTTCGGAATAAAAAAGATTGGGGAAATGTGTTCCCGATTAAAACCAAGTCAAGCCTGTTCTGCAATGTACAAACATTTCCAACATGTGGAAGAGGAACTGAGAATGGAAAACGATCTCTTTCACATAGGACGAAATCGTAGAGCACCATTTGATTTTATTGGCAACATTGCCAGGAGTCTATATGGAGTACTGGACTCGGAATATGCAAAAGAAATGTCCAATACTATTGAAAAGGTGAAAACAAATGAGGAATACTTGGTAACACTCTTAAAGAATCAAACGTCTATACTTGATTCAACAATCAACATTTTCAAGCGTGATGAGGCGGTTATTGAGAAGCGATTGAATTTGATGGAGCAGCAACTACTCGATATATCTCAAGCACATTCTGATTCTGTCAAGACTTTTCAATGGTATCTCACGATAACAACACAACTTTCGGGGATTGCTTCAAATTTGCAACGAGTACAATCAGAGATTGCCCATGTACTTACTGACGTTCATCATGACCAAATTAGCCCGTTGTTACTCTCGCCTAAACAACTTGAACAACACTTAAAAGAGTTAAAAAATCATCTTCCACCAGGACACATACTTCCTGCCACAGACGATGATGTTCTACAATTATATAAAATGATGAAGGCAGAAGGGAGCATTGTAAAGAAGCGCGTAATATTCAAAGTAACGCTACCATTGCTCTCAGCACAAGTATTTGAATTATATTGCAATCAGCAATAAAGAATTATGACGATGGATATTCAAATTCCCATGATAGCGGTCAATAAGCACAGAGATCAGTTTCTTGGATTGACAACAACTGAATTAAAACAATGCCATCAAGTCACAAATGAAGCATTCATATGTCAAAATAAACAATCTGTGTTCTCAATCAACAGTAATTGTGAATTCCAGTTGTTCAACAACAAAACTTCAAATATGTGTCAAATCAAATACACAAGCATGACTTTCGTCTGGTTCAATATGTACTACAAGAACCATTGGATTTTTGCCACAATGTCGCCAATGGAGTTATCTGCAGTCTGCGATGACAACAGTTCAAGCATCACCATAAGTCAAGGAGGATTATTAACACTTGATCCAAGTTGCACTTTGCGGAATCCATTAATACGTGTAACTGGACATCGTATTACAACCAGCGGCACAATGAATATGTCATATGCCCGGTTCGGGAATTTCTCCACTATGATGATGAACTCAACTAATGAAACGGATTCTACCAATGTTCAGCTAAGCTACAATGAACTTGACAAACTCAGTAGTCAATTATGGCCCAGATTCAAAATAAAGTTACCATATGACCTAAAATCTAGTCAAGGGCCTATTCAACATCACAACATCGCTTCATACATAGCGCTGATAATATTCATAACATTAGTGGTGTTATATGTTATCAAAAATCGGTGTACCAACGGAAGACAAGAAGCCAGGATTGCTATTGGCCTTCAACAGATGACCCCTCCCACAACTGGTACCCAGATGCCAACTGGTAGTCAACCGACTCAATCTACACATCGACCTGTTGAAAACTACGAAATCAACATTTAAGTAATGTTGAACAGTCGTTCAACGGCCGGGAGTATGTTGGTGTAAATGCATGCTTAAAATACAAACTATGAATTTCTCACAGTAAAGACCAATGCAGGCTTTGCTTAGAATAGAATTAACCCCTACATATTTTCATATACACTGTACTCACACTATATTTTTATACAACACAAAATTGTCCCCCACATTATGTTCACACACACAATCACATTTACACTATGAATAAGACCCCCAAATGTATGTATATACATGTGACCCCCTAGATCCTAGAATCGTGTATATAAACTCGACCTTTTTCTTAATAAAATCAGTATTCAAGCAACTCTTGTCTATTCACTACTCTGCAATCAACGGGTGAGCATCGCTGTGTCTTCGGCCCCCATTTGCATGATCTCTCCGAAGTCCACCCAATTTCAAGTGTTGGTTGCGACAGCCCTATGTCACTAGTTTATGTTCTAGAGGCAAACATTTTTATAAATAATAAAATTATAAAATTCAATAACAGAGCTTAACAACCAATAACGAGTTTAAGTTGTGCGAACTTATTGAGCTCCGTCGTTCGCTTAAAATATAATGCAAAGCTGAAAATGCTCTTTCAACGGACACTTGAGTAGCCGGTGTAGCCAATACGACATGTGCCAGCTCACTCAGCTGTGGTGACTTTAGTTTTACATTGCTAAAGAAGTGTAATATATCGTCATTTAATGGTAAACGACTATACATCTTGTCGAAATTATCCACTTCAGAATATATTTTTACCAGTTTGTCAGAAATTGGTTCTTCTCTTGATTCTGGAACAGTCTCCACGTCGTCCCAATAAGCTGAGAAAAGCGACTTTTCTTCCTTTGGCCTCATACGATAAAGGAAGGTTAGATAAAAATAAAGCAGCAGTTATAAGGTACAAAGTTGGTGACCATGTACTGCTAAGAAATGAAGAGCGACAACAAACAAAACTAGATCCTAAATTTCGAGGGCCATTTGAGGTATTAGATGTGCTAGATGGCGACAGGTACACGTTGAAATCTTTAAAAAACAATTGGTTGTATAAATATTCCCACGAAAATATAAGAAAAATGCCCGATGGGAGCATGCCCAATGAGTTCGATGTGAGTGATGACAAGTGTAGCCCGCCAATGAGTTCAGATGGGACGCTGACGTCTGACAAAGGCGATGTGTTATCCGTCTAGGTGAGACGATGAGTGATCCGTCAGATTTGACGATGTGATATCCGTCCAGGTGGGGCGATGAGTGATCCGTCAGATATGACGATGGTTATCCGTCCAGGTGGGACGATGGTTATCCGTCCAGGTAGGACGATAGTTGAAATAATGAATTAAGTTGGCAAATGGAAATCAGAATTGTAATTATTGTAATTAGCATAAATGAAAGATTGAATTGAATTTGTTAACATTAAGAATAAACTGTTTGTATGAAGCGAATTGAAGATTCGTTATATGTTGAGTACACGAGGACGTGTAATGGTCAGAATGGCCGTGTTGGAGCGGGGAAAGAGTTCAGTAATGGTAATTTGGCGTTTGATACCGTATTATAGTTGATGAGCATTTGATTGAAAGAACCGGAATTGATAAACTGGCGGAAGACCCATGTGCGGTATTAATAAGAATAGCGTTAAGAACGAGTTATTGCAAAGAATCTGTGTGTAAAATTCGATAAGAAAGAACTGTTATGAAGACAATTGCATGAACCAAGAACTAAATGTTATGTAAGAAAAAGTTTTGCTACACGAGGACGTGTAATTATCAGGATGGCCGTGTCGGGTCGTCAATAGAGCTATTATTGTCGTTCCTTTTCGTAGTGTCATTAGGTTAGTGGTTCGGTGGTATCCAGTTATAATGATTGAAAAACAGCAGGCCTGTAGGAATAAGTCAAACCTATGTATTGAGCGAGACAGCTGTTGCTGAACGAGGTCCGTAGTATTGCTTAGTGTGCCTTGACTTTTTGCCTTTTTGACGTTTCGGGCCTAAATTTGTATAAAAAGGGCAGCTAGACTCGAGAGCGGGGTTATTGTAAAAGTGAAAGCAAAAGCTACGGAACTCGTGTGAAAAAGCAAACGCTATGGTAAATATGAACTTGGAGCAGCCCGTCCCGACATATATATCTATATATCTATATATCTATATATCTATATATCTATATATCTATATATCTATATATCTATATATCTATATATCTATATATCTATATATCTATATATCTATATATCTATATATCTATATATCTATATATCTATATATCTATATATCTATATATCTATATATCTATATATCTATATATCTATATATCTATATATCTATATATCTATATATCTATATATCTATATATCAATATATCAATATATCTATATATCTATATATCTATATATCTATATATCTATATATCTATATATCTATATATCTATATATCTATATATCTATATATCTATATATCTATATATCTATATATCTATATATCTATATATCTATATATCTATATATCTATATATCTATATATCTATATATCTATATATCTATATATCTATATATCTATATATCTATATATCTATATATCTATATATCTATATATCTATATATCTATATATCTATATATCTATATATCTATATATCTATATATCTATATATCTATATATCTATATATTCTATATATCTATATATCTATATATCTATATATCTATATATCTATATATCTATATATCTATATATCTATATATCTATATATCTATATATCTATATATCTATATATCTATATATCTATATATCTATATATCTATATATCTATATATCTATATATCTATATATCTATATATCTATATATCTATATATCTATATATCTATATATCTATATATCTATATATCTATATATCTATATATCTATATATCTATATATCTATATATCTATATATCTATATATCTATATATCTATATATCTATATATCTATATATCTATATATCTATATATCTATATATCTATATATCTATATATCTATATATCTATATATCTATATATCTATATATCTATATATCTATATATCTATATATCTATATATCTATATATCTATATATCTATATATCTGTATATCTGTATATCTGTATATCTGTATATCTATATATCTATGTATCTATATATCTATATATCTATATATCTATTTATCTATTTATCTATTTATCTATTTATCTATTTATATATTTATCTATTTATCTATTTATCTATTTATCTATTTATCTATTTATCTATTTATCTATTTATCTATTTATCTATTTATCTATTTATCTATTTATCTATTTATCTATTTATCTATTTATCTATTTATCTATTTATCTATTTATCTATTTATCTATTTATCTATTTATCTATTTATCTATTTATCTATTTATCTATTTATCTATTTATCTATTTATCTATTTATCTATTTATCTATTTATCTATTTATCTATTTATCTATTTATCTATTTATCTATTTATCTATTTATCTATTTATCTATTTATCTATTTATCTATTTATCTATTTATCTATTTATCTATTTATCTATTTATCTATTTATCTATTTATCTATTTATCTATTTATCTATTTATCTATTTATCTATTTATCTATTTATCTATTTATCTATTTATCTATTTATCTATTTATCTATTTATCTATTTATCTATTTATCTATTTATCTATTTATCTATTTATCTATTTATCTATTTATCTATTTATCTATTTATCTATTTATCTATTTATCTATTTATCTATTTATCTATTTATCTATTTATCTATTTATCTATTTATCTATTTATCTATTTATCTATTTATCTATTTATCTATTTATCTATTTATCTATTTATCTATTTATCTATTTATCTATTTATCTATTTATCTATATATCTTTATATCAGTTAATATATAATGTCGCACACTCTACAAGTGGCCCCAACATTCTGCCACGCGACTCCCCCACCCCTGTGACCACTTGGTCACCGTTTTGAGCTGCAACAATACAATAATCTGCGGGACGCAGATCTTGAAGGAGGGAGGAGTTAACACCCCTTATTACCTTAGTAGAATATTAACCCAGAAAAGCACACTACGGAATTGTGTATAATTGTCCACACAAGTTTCTCGTATAATTCCCAACTGATTTTAGCTAAACACTGCTGACATTCCCTATGGGGGGAAGCCAAAACCAATTCATTCGAATACCAAACCAAAGTTAAGTCTAAGAGAATAAAGTACAATTGTGAACTATCTGGAAAACATAGTGTTAAGTTAAGTAAAACTGTTGTTAAACTCTCAACACTGGAACCCGACCTTAACTTATCTATATATCTATATATCTATATATCTATATATCTATATATCTATATATCTATATATCTATATATCTATATATCTATATATCTATATATCTATATATCTATATATCTATATATCTATATATCTATATATCTATATATCTATATATCTATATATCTATATATCTATATATCTATATATCTATATATCTATATATCTATATATCTATATATCTATATATCTATATATCTATATATCTATATATCTATATATCTATATATCTATATATCTATATATCTATATATCTATATATCTATATATCTATATATCTATATATCTATATATCTATATATCTATATATCTATATATCTATATATCTATATATCTATATATCTATATATCTATATATCAGTTAATGTCGCACACTCTTCAAGTGGCCCCAACATTCTGCCACGCGACTTCCCCCACCCCTGTGACCACTTGGTCACCGTTTTGAGCTGCAACAATACAATAATCTGCGAGACGCAGATCTTGAAGGAGGAAGGAGTTAACACCTCTTATTACCTTAGTAGAATATTAACCCAGAAAAGCACACTACGGAATTGTGTATAATTGTTCACACAAGTTTCTCGTATAATTCCCAACTGATTTTAGCTAAAACCTGCTGACATACCCTATGGGGGGAAGCCAAAACCAATTCATTCGAATGCCAAACCAAAGTTAAGTCTAAGAGAATAAAGTACAATTGTGAACTATCTGGAAAACATAGTGTTAAGTTAAGTAAAACTGTTGTTAAACTCTCAACACTGGAACCCGACCTTAACTGGCGCCCGAGCAGGGACCGTCTCGAAACCAATCGCGAGTGTTAACGAACCAGTCATGATAAGTGCCAAAAAAAAAAAAAAAAAGAAAAAAAAAAAAATCCAAAAAATGTAAATGGAAAAAAAAATGTAAAATAATAAAAAAAATGTAAAAAATAAAAAAAAACCCTCAAGCAGCCGTGTGCCCAAAAAATGATAAAGTGCAGTTAAAGTGCAATTAAAATAAAAGCGAGCAGTGAAAATTGAATGACCTCGAAAATTTTAGTGGACGGCTGCCGCCTAACAAGCGGGAGTCCGGGGTTCAAACCCCCGTCGTGTAATTTTCATTCTAGCTCAACCCCGTTTTTCGGTACACACGGTATGCCCAAGGGGCACGCGACTGGTTCGAGATAAGTGAAAGGTATTCGAGGCGGTTGCCTACAAAAAAACGCAAAATAAAAAATTATTATTAACAAAAATCTAAATTGTGGATACTTGCGTATCCAAAACACTGCAGCAACTAAAAGCTGAGAGTGGCAAATCATTTAAAAAAATTTACGAAAAAAATAGAAAAAAGCAATATTAGTTCTAAGAAAATGTTCGTCACGGCGCGTGTGTATTGGCCGCTGGCTATGTCTTTCACCGAAAGTGTCCTCCCCAGCGAGGATGTGGAGCATACACCTACCTAAGTAGGTCCTAAACTGGGCTAAAAGGGATAAATGGAGCCTCCCACAACTGACAATGAGGGACATAGGAACAGGCAGCTCACGCGTGAGATGACGAAGAGAAAAGAAAATGTCTCAGCAAAATCGAGATGAAGAGAAATCTTTCAAATTAAATATTAAAGCAAAAAATCATGAAATAAAATAGAAAAAACATAAAAAAATAAAGTAACTTGTAAAAAAAGAAAAGAAAAAAAAACAACAAAGAAGAATTAAATAAATTGAATTAAAAATGTGAAGTTAGGCTGACCCGAGCATTTTATTTGAAAAAAAATCCCTCAACCGGCATAGGAGGGCATGCCACAAGGCAGCTCACGCGCGAATAAAGAAGTGGGATTAGAAAAAGGGAAAGTGGAAGAGTTAATAAAAATATAATAACAAAATTGCAAAAATAAAAAATTGATTAAAGAATTAAAAAGAAAAAATCTGTATGAAAAGTGTAGTTGCGAGAGTCTAGGCCACCGACTGTGTCTTCCGCCACGGTACTCTCCACAGCGAGAGTGTGGAGCTACTCCCACCCCAGTAGGCTCGAGCCAAAAGGGATAATGGGAGCCTCCTTTAACCGGCATAGGGGGGCATGGCAAAACGCGGCTCGCGTGTACTCACTTCCTATGCAAAATGTTTTCTTATTTTGTGACAAAAGTTAGTAAAAGAAACACTTGCTCAAAAAGAAAAAAAAAAAGAGAAAAAACGCTCTAAATAGCATAGAATTAAGAAGTTCAAAATTTATATAACAATGAAACTAATTCACTTTTATTTCATCCTCAGCGCACAGATACAGAGAAACCTACAACACAAACCAACAACAAACAACTATTCACAACCCCTTCCGCAAATCCCAACGGTTATTCCACATAGGTGGGCCACACACCACCCAGGACACAGCCGGGGTCTACCCGACTCCTCCGAATGACGACGGTGGTCGTGACGAAAACTTAAGCAGGAGAGATATTGTAGGCCAATCTTACAACTCCGTTACTTCATTGAATGGACCCACAGGAGAGGACGTGCCCATAATTTGAATAACGAGAACTTCCAACCTCTGATTGACGCTGTTGCCGACGACGCTGCCTCGCTGGCCGACCAGAGAACGTCTCTGCTAGCCCAGCATTATTTAAATGCGACAAGGAAAGAAATCCGGAGACTAACCGTTGCATCTTTACGCATCCGGCATGGAAGTGGCTAGCTGGATCCCCGGATTGGAAATTGGAATGCCTTTTTTAGGGAGAAACCCTCCAGAGGCTAAATTCCCTCATTGGGAAAATAAACTCTATAGACGGCGACGTTCATGCGGCCACCTCGATCCCACACCGGGCCGTTATTATTTTTGAACAAATACATGAAATAACAAGAGCCTGCCAACTGGCGAAAGAGGGAAGCGTGAACACTAATTTACTGGATCACCAGGAGGTGGACAAAATTCTAAGCGAAGTCAGCGGCCTGCCGTACCAAAACGCGGTGGAGGCCATCGAGTTTGCCCGGCCTACAATTTTCTCAAACGGAACCACTCTTCTCTACGTTTAAGCGATCCCTAAGGTACTAGACAAGAGCTATAGCCTACTACGCTTGTACCCAACGATCATCATGGGCAAAAAACTCATCCTGGACTATAACACTGTGGCTATCGCGAGGGATGAAACATATGCTGTCGTGGGGAAATGCTTGTCGGTTTGCCAGGAAACCGGCCTTCATTGGTTGAAAGAGTCTGAATGCATACCGCGTTTACTGAATGGGGGCAATGCACAATGCGGTTACTTGAGAAGTAACCAGGAGACCATCACCTTGGCAGATGAAGGCACTATAATCCTTACATGCTTTAATGGAACCGTGATTACAAACACTATAAAACGACATCTGGTTGGCTCACTCATCGTCCAGTTGGGAACGAGACGATAACTGTTAAAGGGCGAACCTACACAAGCCGGTCAATGTCACATTTTATGGTAATGCCTGCAGCCCTCATCAACATCACGGCCATAAGCAACATACCGTCCCTGGAGTACGTGCACTATTTTTCCCTACAGAATATCAAACAACTCTACAGAATGTCAAAAGGCCTACAACTCACTGTGGTCGGTGAAGCTATCATCGCATCGGGCACGCTTTTATTACTTTATGGAGAAAAATAACCTCACCAAAGGGCCTACCGGCTCTCACCAAGCTTGTTCCCTCAACACCTAACGAGCAACCGGCGACTGTTGCAACCCTCTGATCTGCGGGACGCAGATCTCGGAAAAGGGGAGGAGTTAATGTCGCACATTCTACAAGTGGCCCCAACATTCCGCCACGCGACTTCCCCCACCCCTGTGACCACTTGGTCACCGTTTTGAGCTGCAACAATACAATAATCTGCGGGACGCAGATCTTGAAGGAGGGAGGAGTTAACACCCCTTATTACCTTAGTAGAATATTAACCCAGAAAAGCACACTACGGAATTGTGTATAATTGTTCACACAAGTTTCTCGTATAATTCCCAACTGATTTTAGCTAAACACTGCTGACATTCCCTATGGGGGGAAGCCAAAACCAATTCATTCGAATACCAAACCAAAGTTAAGTCTAAGGGAATAAAGTACAATTGTGAACTATCTGGAATACATAGTGTTAAGTTAAGTAAAACTGTTGTTAAACTCTCAACACTGGAACCCGACCTTAACTTATCTATATATCTATATATCTATATATCTATATATCTATATATCTAAATATCTATATATCTATATATCTATATATCTATATATCTATATATCTATATATCTATATATCTATATATCTATATATCTATATATCTATATATCTATATATCTATATATCTATATATCTATATATCTATATATCTATATATCTATATATCTATATATCTATATATCTATATATCTATATATCTATATATCTATATATCTATATATCTATATATCTATATATCTATATAGTTACAAATTCCGTGAACAATTAGGTATTAAATCATTTATAAATTTATTTAAGATATTTTTGATAATTTTAGTTAAAGCAATTTACAGTGTTCCATTAATTTATGTTGGTTTTATTATTCTTTTTAATTAATATCTACTTCTTGAGTCGTTAGAATAGAACTAAACTACACATGTACCAGAATCAAGCCAGCAGCTTGCTCGCTAAGAAAAAGAAGCTTTCGCCGCCTTGCAAGGTGTTGTCAATAATACCAATTCTTGACGATCAAGCTTTCGCTGTTCAAAAGCTTTAGTGTAATGGGTTGTTTCCACATGATAACATTATATGTTACTTCCCTCCTCTTAAAAAACGAGCCTGTGAGTTACATTAAAGTGCTAGGTTGAGAACTTGAAATATTGAAATAATATGTTTACAAAAATATAAGAGTTGTTTTTCGAAATTGGATTAACAATATCATGGGTCTTAACAATTTTTATCTTAGTTAATTCTAATGGTGGGTACAATGGTGGAAGTTCAATTTCTGGGGTCAAATTATTTTCGCTTAGTATAACATTGTTTATAGGTAATTGGCATTGACTTATTTTTATGAGTTGTTTTCTAAGTTATCATTTATACTTTGACAATTTTGAGTTACTCGTGTGGAATATAAGTATCAGGTTATAATAGTATAAATATATAGTATGGTTCTATGTACTTTATTAACTCTGTGGCTATGTTCTTGAAATTGCAATTTAGATTTGGGTGTAATAATATCCTTGATATGCATTCGTTGTTTACTTATTTATTTTTTTCTATTACAAATTTTATTTTCATGCTCTAAATAGGATGTTGTGTTATTTTCATTGTTTTGATGAGTTGTTAATCGATTGGGATTATGGGAAATTATTAGTACTATGTTGTCTTTATAATTAATCCAAGTTTTTTTTTTTTTTTTTTTTGAAATATATTACGGTTATGTATAGTCTGTTGTAATTTAATAGTTATCATGTGCAAGGAAGCTGTGAAATAGGAACTTGATTAATTTTCTTTTTAAATTGTGTTTTATAATAATTTGTTATTCTATTTCTTTTATTTATCCTGTAATGGTCAGGGTCTATCTGTTCTACTCTATCGTTAGACTTAAAAGGGTTTTCTAATTTTCCTTTCTGTAAAGGTCCTTTTCTATACCTGGTATCGATTTCGAATTCTTGTCTTTGATTATTTATTTTATTTATCGTATTCTCTTTGATTTTTTGCGTATCTAATACCGGTTGTCCGGCGTACAGGAATATATGGGCTGGAGTTTGTCCAGTTGTATCATGTTTTGTTTTATGGTTATAAGTGTAGAGTATGGTTTCAATTTTGCTAAGTTTTACCTCATTATCATCTGACGAGTTTATTATCCGAATTTTTTCATTTATTGTTTTATGTAAACGCTCTATGTCTGCTATACCTGTCTTTGTTGAATTGAGCTGAAGTTCTATTCCTTCGTCATCAAGCCAGCGTTTAAGTGCTAAGCTTGAGAATGCTCCGTCTCTATCGGTTTTCAAAATTTTTGGTCTTCCTAACTGATTAAATATGCGTATAAGCCCACTTTTGCATTCTATCCAATCTTTGGTCTTTATTTGTTCAAGTGTGGCAAATTTCGAATAAATGTCTATGCAACTAATATAATGCTTATTTTCTGCTGAGTAAATATCTGCTACAAATTTTTCGCGGCAATGGTCTGGTTTTGGTGTAATTTTCATTGGCATATTTGTGTTTCGGTGTTCGTTTTTTGTAAGATTGCAGATATGACATTCATTTATTATATTTTGGATAAGCAATTGGCTGTTAGGAAAATAGTATGTTTCCCCAAAGAGTTTTGTTGTTTTTTGTATACCGGGATGGAGAAGCTTCTCATGTGTTTTTAATATTAGTTCTTTGAATTCCGCATAGGTAAAAATGTTTTTTAATAGGATAAGACTGCGAAAAATCTTTGTATGATTTCGGTTAATTATTTCCCTATGAACGCTTTGAATTATTTCGAAGTCGGCATCGCTGTCTATATATAGAACACTTTGCTTTTTACAAAAGAAATCGATTAAATATTTTTCAGCTTTTTCTCTTGTCATCATATCATATGATATGTGAACTATTTGTTTTTTGAAATACTTTTCATGTCTTATATTGGATGGACCTTTTGAAAATATAACTTGCCTTTTAAATATATTAGTTGGCTTTTCAGTAATAAAAATTAGATCACTATTGTCTTCGTCTGAGCTATGTTGTGTTTCCTCATTGAAATATGTTTGCTCTAACTTTACTCGGGATAAGGCATCGGCTACGTAATTTTCTTTCCCTTTGATATATTTGATGTCAAAATCGTACTCCGACAATTTAACCCTCCATCTCGTAAGTTTCGAATTTGGTTCTTTCATTTTGTAAAACCAGCAAAGTGGTTGATGGTCACTAGCTATTTCAAAGTATCGCCCTAAAAGATAATGGCGAAAGGTTTTGGTCGCCCAAACAATGGCTAGAAGTTCTTTTTCAATAGCACTATAGTTGTTTTCATGCTCATTTAAGGTTCTGCTGATATAGCTAATGGGATGCCCATTTTGAGAGAGAACAGCTCCAAGAGCTACATTACTAGCATCTGTAGTAAGAACGAAATTTCTGTTAAAGTCCGGTAACTTTAAAATGGGGTCATTGCAAATCAGATGTTTTAGTTTTTCGAAAGCAGCAATGTAATCAGGGTCTTGTGGGTTTATTCTCGAATCCTTTTTTAGCATTTTAGTAATTGGTTTTGCTATGTCAGCGTAGTTGGGTATGAATTTTCTGTAATATCCGGTTAGGCCTAAAAAAGATCTTATTTCCTTGATCTTATTTGGAATGGGATATTTCTGGATAGCTTCTAGTTTTTCAGGGTTCGGTTTTATACCATCTTTTGTTATAACGTGCCCTAAGAAAGTAGTTTCTTGTTTTAAAAATTCGCACTTGTCTAATTGCAACTTTAGGTTAGCTTCTGCCAATCTTGCAAAGACAAGTTGAAGCGAGTGAAGATGTTCTTCCAGGGAGGTGGAGAATACTATTATATCGTCGAGATATACTAAACAATGTTTATTTAGTAAAGGACGAAGAATGTTATTCATGCAACGTTGAAAGGTTGCAGGGGCGTATTCATAGTGACCGTTTTTGGTGGAAAAGCAGTTTTGGAAATGGAGTTTGAATCCATTTCAATTTGGTAAAAACCCTTTGCAAGGTCAATTGTTGTGAAATAATTGCACCTGCCTAATTTCCCTAGGATCTCATCTATGTTGGGAATTGGATGTCTATCGCTTATAGTGATTTCATTAAGTTTTCTATAATCTATCACTATTCTGAATTTTTGTGTGCCTGATGCATCCTTTTTCTTAGGAACTATCCAAACGGGACTGTTATATGGTGAATTGCTTTCGCGAATAATACCCTGCCTAAGCATATCCTTGATTTGGATTTCGACCTCTTGTTCATAAGCGTATGGACAATTATATGCTTTAGCGTAAACAGGTGAATTGTGTGTTGTATTTATAATATGCTTTTCCTGATTGCTAAAAGTTAGCCGTTCGCCTTCTTGATATTGTATACATTTATATTCTTGAAGCAACATTTTTAATTTTCTCTTCTCTTCATTATTTAAATGTTCGAGTCTGTAAAGGTTTAACGATTGTGTATCGGATTCATTTATATTTTGCAACTTTAGCATTTTTAATTCATCGAGTGGGTTTTCGAATTTTTGATAATCTGATTCTAACGTTTTTACATCTTGAGCACCGGACGAATTCAAATTTGAACTGGTTTGCGAAGAGGTCTTATGGAAGTGATTATAGCTCGATGCACTGTTTTTATTACTTATTAATTTGTATACATTATTATATAATGTCACTGAATGGTTCTTGTAGTCTATGACTGCTTGCGCTTTTTCTAACATTTTCCTGCCTATCAAAAGATCGTAGTCTGTTGAAAATTCATGTAAGAGAAATTCATTTTGGTCCGTAAACAAATTATTAGGTGGTATTGTGATAGATTTATTGACGGTAAGGAGTCCATTGCTGGTGTATATTAAACAATTGACATCGACAACTGGTAAATCGAATATATTATGGGTCATCATGTTAACTGTTGACCCAGTGTCGATTAGGCATTTTATTTGCTTTCCTTTATTTAATATTTTTATATATTGTTGGTCTCCGAGGCCAGAAGCCGAAAATTCTCATTTTGTCTAATTGATATCTCGTTTATCTGATCTTCATCTATCTCTACCTGTGGTTGTACTTGATAATCCTGATCTTGATAATTATGATGTTGGTACCTATAAAAGTTTATATTTTGTTGATAGTAAGGATCTACGTTTTGTTGCTTATAAGGGTCCATATTTTCAAGATGATAATCATTTCCGATATGATTTTGAACGTTTTCTTGATTTCTAGATTCTTCTATACTCATTCTACTCTGTCCACTGCTAGAGGGCCTAAATCGCTTCGTTGGTGCGTTTAATATGCCAGAGTTCGTCGGTTGAACAGGGTTAGTATTCATATTTTGAGTAGGTCGAAATCGATTAGCATCAAAAATATTTTGTCTATGAAAGTTTGGTCGAGATGAATGATGCATATTTACAGGTCTTTGAAAGTTATTGTTAAATTGACTGCTTGAGGGTATCGGGTTAGGTTTTAGATGGCGATTTACTACTTGGTAAGGTATTGGATTGTAATTGGGTTGCATGGTTGGTTGAGGAAGGAACCGTTCATACTGTGGTTGAAATAAAGTAGGAAATCTTTGTGTGGTATTAGTAACTGGGGGGGGATTTTTAAACGATCTTTCAAATGTATGTTTATGGATTGGTTTTTGCATATCGACGATATCTTCAACCAAGCCTTTCTCTTGCAATAAATTTTTTAATGTTCGCAAATCTGGTATATTTGTATTTACAACTCGCAAATATATTTGAACAGGCAATTTTTGGATTAGGGTTTCTATACTAGTTTTAATTAATCTACTGTAAAGGGTTTTTTCAAATGAATCATTTTCTAATTCTAATTTACTTATCAATATTTGTCTCCGCCGTTCCGCTTCATCCAGGAAGTTCCGAATATTACCCTTGTAGGGAGTGTTTCGAAAATTCTCCAACAAAGTGTGGTTTGGTGTCTGCGGTTTATAATTTAATATGAGCTGCTCCCGTAGTTCGGTCCAGGTCGTCAGATTTATCATCCCAAGGGTCCGCATGACCTCACCACTAATACTTCGCTCTATATATCCCAGCATTACATGCTGTTGACGTGCATCATCGGTGTTGTATAGAGAAAGTATAAAGTCGATTCGGCTGATGAAGGTATGCAACGAGTTAGAGCTGCCATCAAATTTCTCCACATTTCCAATTTGGTGTACAGCTTGGGCCAAATTGCCTTCGGAAAGTGGTGGATTAACCATATTGAGATTTATTTAATTCTGGGGTTTTGAATTTTAGTAAGACTTTTGCCACTTCTTCGTATGGTGTTGTATGATGATTTTTTGTTTTTTTTTTTTTTTTTTTATATAATTAATTTGAGGTATAATATTTATTTTTGATTTAATTTTAGGTATGTTATTTATTTATTTGGGTTTTTTTTTTTTCTCCGCGTTATTTTATTTTTTTCTTTGATTTAATTAAATATCTGATATTTATTTTTGATTTGATTCTAAGTTTTTGTTCTGTTTTTCTTTTTCTGTTGCACTGGTATTTAACTCTGTTTTAGGTTTTAGGCTTTCGTTATTTTTGATTAAATTTTATATTTTCCTTGTTGTTGCACTTATTTAATTTTTTTTTTCAATTTAAAGTTTTCGTTGTTGGTTGCACTTGTAGCACTTTCGTATGATATTGAGGTAACCGCGTTGGATTTATTGCCTCTACGAATTCTACAGCGTCTTCCCGATCAATAATCAGGTTTTTTTTATTTGGCTGGCAAATTTGTGTTTTCGGTATGCACGTCACTGTCGAGGTTTAAAATAAACTTGACGCGATATTGACCGACACTTGGGTTGCCTAGCGAGGTTGTTTAGCGGATAACGAAAAAGATATAAGAATTAATAACCATATTATTGCATCAAAAAAAATCTTTTCGTTATCCTACCGACTGCGCCAGTTACAAATTCCGTGAACAATTAGGTATTAAATCATTTATAAATTTATTTAAAATATTTTTGATAATTTTAGTTAAAGCAATTTACAGTGTTCCATTAATTTATGTTGGTTTTATTATTCTTTTTAATTAATATCTACTTCTTGAGTCGTTAGAATAGAACTAAACTACACATGTACCAGAATCAAGCCAGCAGCTTGCTCGCTAAGAAAAAGAAGCTTTCGCCGCCTTGCAAGGTGTTGTCAATAATACCAATTCTTGACGATCAAGCTTTCGCTGTTCAAAAGCTTTAGTGTAATGGGTTGTTTCCACATGATAACATTATATGTTACTATATATCTATATATCTATATATCTATATATCTATATATCTATATATCTATATATCTATATATCTATATATCTATATATCTATATATCTATATATCTATATATCTATATATCTATATATCTATATATCTATATATCTATATATCTATATATCTATATATCTATATATCTATATATCTATAATTTTATATTTTTATATTTTTGTTTAACGTTGATTAAAAAAAATGTCTTTATTTAATTTCAACGGAGTTGTTCTTTTACAAAGGATACTTATATTAACGTGCACTTAATGCTGAACTAACTGCTTGTGTGTTAAATATAAAAAGGAATCGCGAATCAAAAATGTAAAGGAGAACTAAACTCGAACAGAAGTGTTTCGCGTATCAAGAACTGAACTGTTCGCGTAAGGAAGAACTGAACTGTTCACGTATCGAGTGTAAAGAAGAACTAAAACTAATGTCTTAAAGTTCTAAGATTATTTATAGGAGATTTTTCGGGGGTGGCGTGATTTTTAGGAGTTGGCCTGATCGATTCTGATTGGTCACTTCGAAGATTTGTTTTGGATAATGATTTCCGAAAGGAGTGTAAAGTGATCTTCTTGTTTTGGACGCTGCAGCTGCGCGTATGAGTTAGATGGGGTCATTTGTTTATAATATAAAAAGGGGTCAAGATTTGCTTAGCTTGCATTTTTACGCGTGGGAATTGGATGGGGTGAATTGTTTATAACAAAATAAAAGTGGGTCAAGATTTGCTGAATTAGCAATTTAAAGACGGGGTGAATTGTTTATAATAAAGTAATAAGAGTGGTATTATATGGGGAGGCGGATATATTACTCCCCTAACCTTTAAAAAAGTAGCCTGTCCTCAGGCGGGAAATGGAGAGTATAATAAAGGAGGTGTTTGCATATTTTCAATAGGGATTTCTTGCGAGATTATTTCTTCTTGTGGGACGGGATTATCTAGTGCTGATTCAACTGATTTAATTTGTCTTATAATTATTTTTTTAGTCATTGATTTAACTTATAGATAAGATATATAATAAGACTTATTAAAGTCATGATAAATGTAGTTGTTGTTATTATATTAAATATGTTGTTATACTTAGTTTTTTCGTAAATGATTTGTTTCGTTTGTAAGTAAGAAATAGGTTCCAATTTAGTTACATTATTTGTTACATAGATATTTTGTGTGTAATCTGAAAATGAGTTTACTATTGATATTTCGTTTAACTTAATGCTACAATCGTATATCTTAATTATATTATTTCCTTCTATAAATATTTTATTTTGATTACAGTTTTGTTTTAAATTTGTTTTCGGTAGATTCCAGGTAACAACAATGTTGGGCTCTACATAATTAATTTGATTTGTTTTAAAAGTTTTACTATATTTGCATTCTGCTGGAATTTGTGTTATAATTCCATTTATACATTCATTTATTTCTTGTTTTCTAGTAGATTTTATGTATGTTTTATTGTTTTGTATATAATAAGTTTCTTGAACATTTTCTGTTAAAGTATTATTGTTATCGTCTGGGTAGGGGATAATTTTGAAAAGTGGGGTTTTGGATATTAGTCTAGGTATGTGCGAGATTATTAATATTTCGTTCGTATCTGATTTCAACCAAGTAGATGTTTTTATGTTCAGAATTTTTTCAGTATTTATATCGACTATGTATTGATGATTCAAAAGTTTTGGGTTAAATATTCCGAGTCTTGTCAACTGCATGCCTAATTCTATGTCTTCTATGTATTCTGTGAAATGCTCTAAGTTAAATACAAGGATATTTATGTATGTGTTAGGGATGCCATTGATAGGAGTAGAAGCAGTAATATTGGAATGTCTGAAATTAGTCAGTATATTTGCTTTGGTGAATTTTCTTTTTTTTCTTGAATTTTGATTTGTAGTGTGTGTAGTTTGTCTTCCTCTGTTTGTTTCAATGAAATGTTTGTCGTCAACTTGGGTAATTTCTCCTGTTTTCTTAAATGGTGTAGTTGTCTTACTTCTAACTAACGGGGCTTGCTTGTATTTTGTATTTATGTCAAAGTCATTTCTATTTTTATTTAATTTGTCAATTTGATTTATCTTATTAGCTTGAGTGTTATAAAGGGGCGTGCCTGCATAAATAAATATATCTGCGGGTGTTCTATTTGTTGTCAAATGTTTAGTCTTGTGGTTATAAGTATAAAGGATGGTTTCGAACTTAGTTTGTTTATCTTCTATGCTTGATTCTGTATTAATAACTCTTAGTTTCTCATTCACGGTTCTATGAAATCTTTCTATATCAGAAATGCCATTTTTGCTTGTTGTTATACTTATTTTAACGTTTTCGGAGTTAAGCCAATTTTGGAGTGCTACGCATATAAATGCTGAATCTTTGTCTGCTTTGATTTCTAAGGGTTTTCCCATGTCATTAAAGATTTTAGTGATTGCTCTTTTTGCTTCTAGCCAATCACGACTTTGAACTTCAACTAGAGAGGCAAATTTAGAATATACGTCTATGCATGATAAAAATTGTTGATTGTCAACTAAATAAAAATCCATTACATATTTTTCTCTAGTATTAAATATTTCTGGAGTGGTTTCAAAAGTTAGTTTAGTATTTCTATTTTCTGATTTGGACAAATTGCAAATATCGCATTCATTAATAAAGTTCTGAATTAGTTTTTGATACCTGGGTGAAGTAGTGTTTTATGGTTTTTCAAAATAATTTCTTTGAATTCTGCATAAGTGGGTATGTCTATTAGTTTGGAAGTTGTTCTTAAAGTTTTGGTTCGACTATTGGAACTTATAATTTCAACATAAGCTTGTTGGAATATTAAAAAGTCTGCATCGTCATGGAAATAGATCGCGTTATTTTTTGAGCATAAATATTCTTTGATTAGTTCTTTCGCGGAATGATTAGTCATTTCTTTATAAGATATTTTTATTTTTGTTTTATGAAAAAAGCGAATAGTTTCGGCTTTGTCTTCGTTGCTTTTAAGAAATTCTATTTGATGGTTGTAGAAATTCAGAGGTTTTTCAGAAATAGTTATTAAGTTTTGATTATCTTCCTGAGCACTGTGTATTGTTGCCAAGGAACTACTTGTTTCGTCTCCTAAAAAGTTTTCGTCTATTTTAACTCTAGAGAGGGCATCGGCCACATAATTTTCTTTTCCGGGTAAATATTTTATTTTGTAATCGTATTCATTTAATCTGATTTTCCAACGCTGTAATTTCATATTGGGTTCTTTAATGTTGGATAACCAAATGAGTGGTTTGTGATCACTTAGGATCTCGAAATGTCTTCCGAAGAGATAGGGTCTGAAATATTTAGTTGCCCATACAATTGCTAATAGCTCTTTTTCTATAGCTGAGTAATTGAGTTCATGCTCATTAAGGGTTCTACTAGCAAAACAGATAGGTTTATGGTCCTGTGAAAGGACAGCGCCTAAGGCTACGTTACTGGCGTCTGTAGTTAAGGAAAAAGGTTTTTTGAAATCGGGGTATGCGAGTATGGGATCATTGGTGATGAGAAGTTTTAATTTCTCAAAGGCTGAAATATAATCTGGGTTATCTTTGTTAATTTTGGATCCTTTCTTTAATCCAAGAGTTAAAGGTTTTGCAATCTTTGCGAAATTAGGAATAAACTTGCGGTAAAATCCGCATAAGCCTAAAAATGATTTGATTTCTTTCGGTGTTTTAGGAACCGGGAATTTTAAAATTCCTGTGATTTTGTCTGGATTTGGTTTAATGCCGTCTGTGGTTATAATGTGACCTAAGAATTCTGTTTCCCTTTTCAAGAATTCGCACTTATCTAATTGTAATTTTAAATTTGCATTGCGTAATTTAATAAAGACTTTTTGGATTGATGCTAAATGTTCCTCCAATGAAGTGGAGTAAATGATAATATCATCCAAATAAACCAAACAATCTTTGTAGATAAGATCTTCTAGCAAATTATTCATGCATTTTTGGAATGTGGCTGGTATGTTTTTCAAGCCGAATGGCATTCGTGTGAATTCGAAATGCCCATGTTTTGTTGAGAAAGCGGTTTTTTCAATAGATTTAGGGTCCGTTTGAATTTGATGGAATCCCTTGGCAAGGTCAATAGTTGTAAAATGCCGGCATTTTCCTAATTTGTCAAGAATTTCATCCATTATGGGTATTGGGTATTTATCGTCAACGGTAATGTCATTTAAACTGCGATAATCTATGACTAACCGAAACTTTTTTTCTTTTGATGCGTCCACTTGGGTACGATCCATATTGGTGAACGATAGGGCGATTCCGATTTTCGGATTATTCCCTGTTGTATCATTTCGTTTATTTGCTTATTAATTTCTTCATCAAAAATTTGGGGATGTTTATAGGGGTGCGTATATATAGGGTGTTCGTGTTTAGTACGAATGGTATGCTTAATAGTACTAGTAAAAGTCAAATTTTCACCTTTCCTGTACTGAATATCGCTAAAGTCGTATAATATTTTTTTTTAACTTTTCTCTTTCTTCTGAATTTAAATGATCTAGTCGGAATTCATTATTTTCTTCAATGTTGTTATTTATTTCGTATGCAAATGCTTCGTAGTCAAAATCTACAGGGGGATAAGGAATTGATTCTGATGTCTCTTCTTCATTGTTGGTGAACTTAAAATAGAATTTATGATTTGATAATGTTACACTGTTATCATTATAATCAATAAGAGCTTGACTTGCTTTGAGGTAATTTCTACCTAAGAGTATATCATACGTAGTTGAAAAATTATGACAATAAAATTTTTGGGTTGTTTGACATAGTTTGCTGGGTGCAAAGGAAATACTTTTATTAAGCTCAATTACGCCTTTTATCGTTTGAACATTCAATTTTTCTGAGGTTTCGGGGAAATTAAAGAAGTTTTCGTTGATAAGGTTTATTGAAGAACCTGTATCAATGATACATTTAAGAGGTGTGTTGTTTATAGTTAATAAGATATAGGGGTTTATTCCGTTTGATCTATCTGATGAATTGGTTCCGAGGCTGTCTGATGAAAATTTTCGGACCAGTCCATTCTACTCTGTCCGCTACCTGATGGCCTAATTCGTTTTGTTGGTGCGTTCAATATGCCCGAGTTTGTTTGTTGTGCATGGTTAGTAGTCATGTTTTGGTTAGGTCGGAATCTGTTAGCGTCAAAAATGTTATGCCGTTGGTAATTTGGTCGTTGGTAGTTTGGTCGTTGGTAGTTTGGTCTAAATTGATTGTTAGGGGGTGTTAGATTGGGTCTTGGGTTGTGATTAACTGGTTGATAAGGTATTGGGTTATAATTGGGTTGAGGTACGAACTGATCATAACGTGGTTGAAAAAGTGTAGGGAATCTTTGAGTGTTGTTAGTAGTGTGATAGGGGGTTTTAAATGATTTCTCAAATGTGGGTTTTATTGTGGGTTGACTTATGACTATCAATAACATCTTCAACTAAGCCCTTTTCTTGTAAGAAACTTTTCAGTGATAGTAAATCTGGGATATTAGTGTTTACGATTCTTAAATATATCTGCATTGGTAATTTTTGTATTAATTTCTCAGTGCTTGACTTTATGAGTCTGTGAAAATTTGTTTTTTCGTATGTATCGTTTTCTAATTCTAGCTTACTCGTTAACTTTTGTTTTCTGCGTTCTGCTTCGTCCAGGAATTCTCGGATGTTGCCTTTGTAGGGGGTGTTACGGAAATTCTCCAACAGCGTCTCATTGGGTGTCCGCGGTTTAAAATTCAATATCAGCTGGTTTCGTAGATCGGTCCAGGTAGTTAAGGTTGTTGTTCCCAGGGTACGCATAACTTCGCCGCTGATACTGCGATCAATGTACCCAAGCATCACATGTTGTTGACGGGTATCATCAGTAAAATACAAGGAGAGTATGTAGTCAATACGATTTATAAAGGTGAATAGTGCATCGGGATTGCCGTTGAATTTTTCAACACTTCCAAGTTGGTGGACAGCTTCCGCCATACTAGATTCGGTGAGTGGTGGATGAACCATTTTATTTATTTTGAAGATTTGTTTTATTATTTGTTCGTTGATTTTTTTTTTTTTTTTTTTATAGAATTTTTCTTTTGTAGAAGAAGATTCTTCTGCGGATAAAACAGGTTGTTTAGTGTCTTCTGGTATATTTCCAGTTTTTATCGGTACAAAGGTCCTGGTATTTAACTCAGGTTTGAAACCTTAGCACTAAAAGTCTTGGTTGGAAACACAAGTTTTGCACTGCACTTTAACTTTTTGTTTTATCCTACCGACCGAAAAATGTCTTTATTTAATTTCAACGGAGTTGTTCTTTTACAAAGGATACTTATATTAACGTGCACTTAATGCTGAACTAACTGCTTGTGTGTTAAATATAAAAAGGAATCGCGAATCAAAAATGTAAAGGAGAACTAAACTCTAACAGAAGTGTTTCGCGTATCAAGAACTGAACTGTTCGCGTAAGGAAGAACTGAACTGTTCACGTGACGAGTGTAAAGAAGAACTAAAACTAATGTCTTAAAGTTCTAAGATTATTTATAGGAGATTTTTCGGGGGTGGCGTGATTTTTGGGAGTTGGCTAAAGTGGCCTGATCGATTCTGATTGGTCACTTCGAAGATTTGTTTTGGATAATGATTTCCCACGAAAAGGGTGTAAAGTGATCTTCTTGTTTTGGACGCTGCAGCTGCGCGTATGAGTTAGATGGGGTCATTTGTTTATAATATAAAAAGGGGTCAAGATTTGCTTAGCTTGCATTTTTACGCGTGGGAATTGGATGGGGTGAATTGTTTATAACAAAATAAAAGAGGGTCAAGATTTGCTGAATTAGCAATTTAAAGATGGGGTGAATTGTTTATAATAAAGTAATAAGAGTGGTATTATATGGGGAGGCGGATATATTACTCTATATATCTATATATCTATACATCTATATATCTATATATCTATATATCTATATATCTATATATCTATATATCTATATATCTATATATCTATATATCTATATATCTATATATCTATATATCTATATATCTATATATCTATATATCTATTTATCTATATATCTATATATCTATATATCTATATATCTATATATCTATATATCTATATATCTATATATCTATATATCTATATATCTATATATCTATATATCTATATATCTATATATCTATATATCTATATATCTATATATCTATATATCTATATATCTGTCGGAGATAAATTAGGGTATTGCACTGTCTGGCATACCTTTTCTTACCGTACTCGGTTGTCCCTCTCTACTTCAGTCTCATACGTCATTCTTGTAATATTAGGCTGGTAACATTAAGTACAGTTACAGTGACTTCGGTCATGTAAGTCTTGTAGTGAGTATTGTCATGTTTATTTGACGTTGACTGTTGAGTCCTAGAAGTTTGCTTAGTCATGCAGGTGTTGTAGTATTAGTGAATATCTAACTGTGTATTTCAGCGGGATGACAGCCCGACTGTCATCGAGTGTGGTCCGGTGTAATGCTAAGGCAGTTGAGACTGCGTAATCAGTCTGCAACAGAAAGCCAAGGTGTCCGGAACTCGCTGCGCTAGAAATGGACAATAATAATTCAACCTCAACCGGAGTAATTGAGAATACTCCGACATCAGAAGTGGGATCTAACTCCAGGCCATCAATTATGGAGGAACAATTTCTCTTTCTATTGGAGCAGCAGAATCGAAACTTCTTGGATCTGGCAAAAACTTTGCAAGTGTCGTCCAGTCCTCGACAAAATGGCGGCCCGGCCCTGCCGAAATTTAACTCGGAATTGGCTGGTGCTGACGCTTTGCAGTGGTGTGCTACGGTGGACATAATTTTAAACGAAACACCGCTACAAGGCAGCGCGTTAATCTTGGCGTTGTCGAAATCCCTGGAAGGGAACGCGTCGCAGTGGTTATTCCAGATCTGTTACCCAGGCATCACGTGGCAACAATTTAGACAGCTTTTCGAGCTGAGACGAAAATTCAAATGCCAAGCGTGCTAAGATGGAGCCTATTAAATGTTACTTTTGTGGAAAGCTTGGACACAGGAAGGCGGAATGCAGAGTGAACAATTCATCGACATCTGGAGAAGATCACCGAGCGTTGTCTCTGCGTACGACAATTGTAACATGCTATCGATGCCATGAGCAGGGCCACATCTCTACCTGATGCCCTAACAATTCAACCGGTGATGATGCAGAATTAAAGATACGCAAGAGAGTGGAGCTATGAGTAATCAATGAACCCAAAGTAATCACTGAACTTTTTTACATCATCGTGGATTGAGGTGTTTTTCTGTACTCTTGCATACTTTCTTTTATTTTGAGTTTTAAACTCATCGCGCCTACCTAAAAATTCAGCTAATTACTTAGCAATAATAATCTTAACATTTTGTTATTTGAATTTTAACTTTGCGCTTTTTGTTTTTTTAAATAAACAAACGCAAAACCAAAGCATTGAACTTATTCTTTGTAATAACAACAAAACTTTTTACAGCAGTGTTGTTGTTTTTGATCTTTGCTCTTGCGTTTGTACTTCTTACCGTTTTTAAAATCGCTCTCGCCAACTCATTGTTGTTGCATGTGCAGTGCTGTTGGCTCTCCCGCTCTCCTTTTTTCTAATTTTCTGATTTCTATTATTCGCTCTCGCATCTATCTCTGTCTCGCGTACAAGTGATTCGTGTATTTGTGTAGTGCTTAATTCTCTTAGATTCCACATTAATTTTCTCTGCAAGTTTGACCCCAGTGTCGAATTTGCTTAATAAAACTGAGTGAGTTTTTTCGTTGGCATTTATTCTTTAAAGATTTATTTACTCTTTTAAAAAAAAATAATTTATTATGTCCGTCTGTTCGAGCAAGAAGTGTTTGAACCCCCCTGCGCCCCATAATGTGTTTCTCACTTGCTGGCTGTGTGACAATGTCATGCACGTTAAATGTGCTGGGTACACGGCCAAAGTGAGGGATAGTTTGGAGCAAAGAGGTGGCCTCAAATGGGGGTGTGACGCATGCCGAGAAGTGGAAATAGAAATGAGGGTATTTATGAGGCAGACCAGGGACAAGTTTAAGAAACTGTCATCTGGTTTTCGTAAACTTTATGCTGAGTTTAACGCTTTGGAGATGGAGTTCAACAGCTACAAACTGTTGAATGAGTCCCCTAAGCGTAAGAAAACCAGTATGCGGAATCTCTCCTTGCATCTGCCGGTACCAAATCCTGTCTCGGCCGCGATACCACAATCCCCTTCACTGCCCACAACCAATCCGACGCAGCTCATTTCGTTCAATACCCCCGTTCCCCAGGGTGGGCATCAAGATGAGGCTATTTCCGTTTTTCCAGGAAATGGTCTCTCTTTGCAGACGAATCAAGCCGTAGTTTCCGATCAGTCCGGGCAAATATCAAATAATATTGATATTGCCAATAGTTGTCCAGTTAGAGGTACACAAGTACTTAGGCCTCTAACTGGTGTACCACCAAAGAAACACATATTTGTTTCAAGGCTTGATCCCGAACATTCTTCGGATTACGTCTTAAGTTACATTAAGACAAAAGTTCAAGTCTTCAAAATAGCGGTGGAGAAATTTAAATTTAATTATTCAAGGGAGATATCTTCCTTTGAAATCAGTGTTCCCGTTAAACTGTTTAACTGCATTTGTAGTAACAGTTTTTGGCCGGATCACATTTTCGAGGTCCAGTTAGGCTTACTATCCCCCATAATATTTCCTCCTCCGGAACGTCAGCATCTGCTGGTGTTCCGAAAACACTAATCTCGTCCCTTCATCTGACCTATCACATTGTGAGAGGACTTAAATCTAAGCTTTCTGGACTCTATCTTGATAGTCTAGAATTTGAATTTAAAATTTAAGTATTTACGGAGACCTGGTTAAAACCTGATATAAACAATGCATCTGTTTTTTCCGCAAAATTTTCAATTTTTAGATGTGATCGGACTTCTCGTGTAGGCGGAGGAGTTCTGATTGCAGTTGACTCGGTCTTAACTTCTGACCAAATTCATTCACCGGACAATCTGGAGATAGAGTTTGTTAGTGTTAAGGTCAGATTCAAGTCTTTCTCTGTCTACATTACTTGTTCTTACATCCCGCCACAATCCGACATGGCGGTGTATGCAAAACATTTAGATTCTATTCGACATACTTCTTCGTTGCTTTCTGAAATTGATATGTTAATCGTCTTTGGTGACTTTTATTTACCAGAAATAGCATGGTCTCAATCTGATGAATCTATGTTGTTTCACTGCTTTGTTTATGGCTTTTTTTTTTTTTTTTTTTTTTTTTTACGCGCGAATCCCATCGGCTGCACTAAGTGCCCACAACCTCCCGCCCAACCGACCGAGGGGCGCAAACCGCATGACGTACGGCACGAGTCGCGGGGAACAGTTGACAAAAAACAGACAAATAACGAGAGCTACAGCTATTTACGAGCTAAGTAGGAGATGATAGAAGATTTTAGTACTGATAAAGAGAGCTCTGGGCTGATCACACGATAAAGTCGATTATAATCAGCCGACAGGACTCGAAATGGATTATGCAATGCATAGTTAGTAGTACAGTGTGCAAGGGATAAGGGAATATAGTTTCTAGTAGGTCTAGATGGTACAAAAAGATCTACTTGGTGTAATAACTCAGGCGAGTCGATATCACCAATTAGGAGCTTGTGCATAAAGATAACACCAAGCATTATTCTACGGTTAGTAAGAGAAGGAAGGTTAATTAAAAGAAGTCTACTAGAGTACGATGGCAGGTTGACATTGCGATCCCAGTTAAGACCACGAAGAGCAAAAAGCAGAAATTGTTTTTGAATAGATTCAATTCTAATTTGGTGTGACTCATATTGAGGTGACCATATGCATGATCCGTACTCCAAAATAGGACGGACCAAAGAGGTATAGAGAATTTTGGTAGTGTAAGGATCATCGAATTCTTTCGACCATCTTTTGACAAAACCAAGAACGCCTGTGGCTTTAGCGATTATCGTAGAGATATGGGAGTTAAAGGTTAATTTACGATCCATGAGTACACCTAAATCATTCATTTCATCAAGGCGTTCTAATGGAGTGTTGTTCAAGGAATATGTCATCACCTGAGTAGAGGTCCTATAGAACGACATTACCTTGCACTTAGTGGTGTTTAAGTTTAAAAGATTGTGCTGACACCAACACTGAAAATTATTAAGATCAGCTTGCAATCTACTGGATGAAACCATATTGCTATAGCTAAGGCAAAGCTTAACATCGTCAGCATACATGAGCACATGTGAATGATGCAAGACGGAAGGAAGATCATTTATGAAAAGGGTGAACAGCAACGGACCAAGATGACTACCCTGGGGCACCCCCGAAGTCACATTGATGCATCTGGAAAAGGAAGACTTAAATAAGACCTTTTGTGTTCTACTTGTCAGATACTCACGAATCCAACGGAGTAGAATATTTGGGAAGCCAATTGCATTTAACTTTATAAGCAATAACTTATGGTTAACAGAGTCAAAAGCCTTACTGAAATCTGTATATATGACATCAGTTTGCTTTGCACTTTCAAATCCTTTGATCGTCCTAGATGTAAATTCTAAAAGGTTAGTGGTTGTTGATCTACGTTTCACGAAACCGTGTTGGGCTGGTGAAATTATAGAACTACAAAAATGTTGCAATTGAAAAGTTACAATTTTTTCAAAAGCTTTTGGAATAGCGGACAACTTGGAAAAACCCCTATAGTTAGAAACATCAGACTTACTACCCTTTTTATGGAGAGGAATTATAAATGATTCCTTCCAAATCAACGGGAAAGTGGAGGTTTCAACAGACAACGAGAATAATTTCTGAATAGGCTTACATAACGAATCAGCGCAAAATCTGAGTACACAACCAGGAATCCCATCGGGACCTGGCGCGTACACAGGTTTGACTTGCTTAAGCACGCTGAGAAGCGAACTTTCGTCAATTAAAGGATTGAATATGCAATTTGACTTTTTTAATTCATAAGGATACGGAGAGTTAAAGTGGTATTCCGTTAAGGAATAGGTTGTTTTGAAAAAATCAGCAAACATATCGGCAATGGCCTGATCACTGTCCGCAGTCTTATTTCCAAAAGTTAAATATGATGGGCTTATGCTCGTCTTGCGTTTAGCGTTCACAAAGTTGTAAAACTGCTTAGGATCACTGTAAAACTGAAGTTTACATCGCCGAAGATAATCCTTGTAGCATTTTGTATTTAGCTTCATGAAATTTGAACGAGCAATAGCATATTTAGAAAAATCTGATGGACGACCTGCCTTTTTATAACTCTTATAATATCTCGACTTAACATTTCTTAAATTGGACAGCTCCCGAGGGGGGTTTATTAGACCGAACTGATCTACCGAGAGGAACACAAATTTTAAAAACGGAATCAAGCATATTATAGAAATAATGAATAGCAGAGTCCATGGTTGTACAATTGTACAGATATGACCAATCAAGGTTCCAAATAATATTATTAAGTCTGACAAAGTCAGTCTTACGAAAGCAGCGGCTTCTTGTTACCGGATGAGTATTGTAAGTCGGCGCACAAATAGAAAGGTCAATAGTTACATCCAAGGTTGGATGAAATTTGTCTTCAGGTAAAACGAGAGGTTCAATCCTGGAAACAACGCAGTTGGGGGAGTCCAACACAAATACAAGATCCAGTGATCTATCAATTGAATTGCGTACAGGATTAATTTGAGTAAGGGATAAATCAAACAGACCATCAATAAAGCAATGTGACGAGGAGGGCAACAACACTGAGGACTCATCAGAAAGCGACCAGGAAATATCTGGTAAATTAAAGTCACCGAGAACAATGAGGGTATCTCTATCAGAAAGAAATGAAGAAACTGCTTGAATTGCTTCCAAGTGATTATTATATGTAATTAAGTCGGAAAGAGGTGGAATGTAAGAGCAAGTAACATAAGTGCAAAAAGATTTAAGTGAAATTTTGACACTAATAAACTCAATTTCATGAGCGGAAGTTAACTGAATAATTTCAGATGGAAGAGCTGAATCGACAGCAATAAGCACACCACCACCATTGCGGATAATCCGATCTTTTCTATAAATTGAAAATTTAGTGGATAAAACCGAAGCGTCAGCAATGTCTGGTTTAAGCCACGTCTCTGTAAAAGCAAGAACATGAAAATCAAAGGATAGACTATCTACAAAGAGTCTAGACAGTTTCGATTTAAGTCCTCTAACATTCTGGTAGGCCAGAATAAGGGACAAAGTTAGTTTTTTGGCCCGTCAGTAGATGCTGACGTACCAGAAGAAGGTAGAAGTTTGTTATTAGAAGACGGGGTGATAGCAGAGGGCAGTCGAATCGGAGAATTTCTCTTTTTCGGATTTCTCTTTTTCGTCGTATACTCCTTTATAATAAGGTGTTCCGGCCAAAAATCTTTTCTACAAATTTGGTCAAAGAGATTAGGTGGAACACTTACTTTAAATGACGAGATGTCACGGGTATATGAAAACCTAAATTTTTCCACCGCTATGTTTGAGGCCTGAGTGTTTGCCCGGATATGGGCTAAGACATCGTCAGATGTAGTGTTAGGGTCAAGCCTCGAAATAAATATCTGTTTTTTGGGTGGTATACCGACAAGTGAACTCGACACACCAGTAGGCACAGCAGCCACAGCACTGGGCGCTGAAGCTACCGCGGCTGACAATGCTTTACGAGCCCCTCTTGTCAATATCTGATTGGGAATATCCTTGGCGCAGGATATTCGCCCGGACAAATCAGAGACTACACCTGATATCTCGGTAATTTGCGTGATTCCATTACCGGGGGAAATTCCAATGGAATCCACACAATTGGATAAAATCGGACTTTTAAACGATATCAAGTGCCGTGAATTCGGTGTGTTTGAGTCATTTGTCGTGCTCGGAACAGCGAGAGTAAGAGACACTGGCGGACCGGGGGACAAATTCCTAGGGATGGTCTTCTTTCGCTTCGGGGATTCGTTTAATAGTTTAAAACTATTAAACTGAGTTTCCAGTGATGAAAACTCATCCCGAAGCTTCATAAGACCAGCCGACAGGTTCTTAAATCCCTCACGAGTGCGCCTCATGAATACACGCATCTCCCTCTCGGCATCCCGACACGCTTCACAACTCCATTTGAGGCCCCCACCATTTTCGAGGCTGTCTTTTACCTTGACTGTGTAACCAGCACATTTAAAATGCATAACGTTGTCACACAGCCAACAAAGCAAAAAATCTTCCTGGGCTTTGAGAGGGTGAGGGCACTTCTTATTTGAGCAGACCGACATTGTTAGATTATACTCAATTTTATTAATAGTAAATATTAATAACAGAAAAATAAACTAACAGAAGTAAGAAAAAAGATTTATGTAAAAAATAGGGCGTATACGAACCAAAAGTCCCACACAAGGGTTAAGGTGCAGCAGCTGCTTTCAAGACGAAAGAGAAAAAAGTTAAGAGCAGTGAACGCACAACACAAAACAGATCACAAACGCGAGATTAACTAACGCGAGAATAACGGGCGCTAACACAAGCAAATATAGAAAAGGGAGCAAGAACACGCAAACAACACTGTGTACAGAAGAGATCGCGAGTGCATGCAGGTAAAGCACAAACGAAAAAATCAAAGTTTATGAGACACAACAACAAAGCAAAGAGTTTTGTTGTTGGTTTAATACAAAAAGTAACAATAGCTTTGATTTAATGTTTAGCAACAAATCAAAACGAAAGAACAATAAATTGTGATAGATAATTAGTTATAAAAGCTTTTAAGCAATTTTGACAAAATAAAAATTCGCGATATAAGCAGGAAAGAATTAATAGTGAGAGCGCCCAGAAAAACACGACCGGCAAGGTTGAGAGTTCAATCTGAATTTGAGCAATCATTAGCTCAAATCAACCATGTGCGAGATAACAGAGGCAGATCCTTAGATCTGATATTTGTGTTGGATCCCACCAACTGTGCAGTTACTAGAACTGACTCAGTAGCTTTGCCTGAAGAAAATTTTCATCCTACTTTGAATTTATCTGTAGATCTGTCGTTTCGTGCACCGATTGTTGGTGTCAGTCCTGTGATTAAATCTCGTAATTTTCGCAAGACTAACTTTGTTAAACTGAATGAGCTCATTCTGAGAACTAACTGGTCATCTTTATACAGTTGCTCAGACATGGATCTTGCTATCTCGTTGTTTTTTGATACTCTTGGTTCGCTTTTTAAGGTTTGTGTCCCACTGAGGACTCCAGTGTCGTCTCACCGACCTCCCTGGTTTTCTCGTGAGCTATCCAACTTGAAAAATGTCAAATCCAGATATTATAAAAAATACAAGTAATCGGTACGTTCTTCAGACTTTGCTCTTTACGAAGTTGCTCGCTCCAATTTTATGTTGCTTAATAAGCACTGCTATAATAATTACCTCAAGCGTTGTAAGCTTGAGTTTTCCCTGGATCCTAAACAGTTTTATAGTTTTGTGAATTCTAAACGTAAGATGGATGTCCACCCATCAATATTATCGTTTGAAAATAATATAGCGGACTCTGATCAAGCGATTGCTGATTTGTTCGCTGATTTCTTCACAACAACATATTCCTCAACGGAATACCGAGCGAATCTTTCGTATCCTTATCAGATAAAAAGGTCTTATTGTTTTTGTAGTCCTTCTGTCGATGAAAGTTCGCTTTTTAGCGTGCTTAATTTAGTAAAACCTGTGTACACACCTGGTCCTAATGGAATACCTGGTTGTGTACTCAGATTTTGTGCTGAGGCTCTATGTAAGCCACTTCAAAAACTTTTTTCGTTGTCCGTAAAATCTTGTCATTTTCCGTCTATATGGAAGGAATCTTATATAATTCCTCTTCATAAAAATGGTAAGAAGTCCGAAGCATCAAATTATAGGGGTATTTCTAAATTGTCCGCTATTCCTAAAGCATTTGAAAAGTTAATCACTTCTCAATTGCAACATTTTTGTAGATCTATTATTTCACCATCTCAGCATGGTTTTGTGAAACGTAGATCTACTACCACTAACCTATTAGAATTTACATCTTTAACGATCGAAGGATTTAGGAATGCAAGACAGACTGATGTCATTTATACTGATTTCAGCAAGGCTTTTGATTCTGTTAATCATACACTTCTTCTTTTAAAATTAAACAAAATTGGCTTCCCAAGCCCTTTAATTTGTTGGATTCGTGAATACCTGACAGACAGAACACAGAAAGTTCTATTCAAGTCTTCAAGTTCAAGGACCATCCAAGTAACTTCGGGGGTGCCTCAGGGTAGTCATTTGGGACCACTGCTATTCACACTTTTTATTAACGATCTTCCATCCGTTATAATACATTCTCGTGTCCTCATGTACGCAGATGATGTTAAGCTTTGTCTAAGCTAAAGAAACATTATATCTTCCTCATGGTTGTAGTCTGACCTCCAAAACTTTCAGTTTTGGTGTCGACACAATTTATTAAACCTAAACACATCTAAATGCAAGGTCATGACTTTTTTCAGAAACACTACTCAGTTAATTACCTACTTTCTTAATAACGTTCCATTAACCAGACTTAATGAGATGATTGACTTGGGAGTACTTATGGACCATAAATTGACTTTTAAGTCCCATATAAGCACTACTGTCGGAAAAGCCATGGGTGTTCTTGGGTTTGTTAAAAGATGGTTAAAGGAAATTGACGATTCATATACAACCAAGGTTCTTTACACCTCATTGGTTCGTCCAATTTTAGAATATGCAACCTGCATATGGTCACCCCAATACGATTCACATAAAGCAAGAATAGAATTAGTTCAACAGTTCCTTCTCTTTGCTCTTCGTGGTCTGAACTGGGATCGTATTATCAACTTGCCTTCGTACTCTAGTAGACTTCTTTTACTTGACCTTCCTTCCCTTTCTAATCGTAGATTAATGCTTGGCGTCATATTTATGCACAAGCTTCTTAATGGGGATATAGACTCTCCCGAGCTATTGAACCGAGTAAAACTAATAGTTCCTTGTAGACCTACTAGAAACTATATTCCTCTAACACTTCCACGATGTACTACTAACTACCTAATGCATGAACCTTTTCGAGTTCTTTGTTCTGATTATAATCGTCTTTATCATGTAATCAGTTCAGAGCTCTCTATTCCTTTACTAAAAACTTCTCTCCTTTCCCATTTAGCACGTAACTAGTTATAGTTTCGCTTTTTGTCTGTTTTTTGTGAATTGTTCCCGCGACTCGAGCCGTGCGTTATGCGGCTTGCGCACCTTGGTCGGTTGGGCGGGAGGTGTGGGCAATTAGTGCTCCCGTTGGGATTCGCGCGTAAAAAAAAAAAAAAAAATCATGGTGCAACGAGGTGAGAAATTTCCGATTATTTTCGATTAAGGGACCGAATACTGAAACGGAATTAATAATGTTGTTTCGCTATGTAGGCTTGATATTGGCAGTATTGTGTGCTCTATTCAAATTATAACTAATGTCATAATTAATGAAAATTGTCTCGAAATATTTTTACATGTGGTACGAGACGATAATATTAAGATTAGCATTGTAATTGGACGTGAGATTTAGTACAAGAATATTCGGCTATTATATCAATTGACGGTTTTTAATTATTAAAAAACAAAACTTTTAACGTTTGCTGACTTTAATAATTTAACAACAAAATTAATAAGGCAAGTCCCTTTCGAACTTTTAATAGGGAACGGTAACGAAACAGAAGTAAACCTAGATGATGAAAAAGAAATCTCAGTCTTGATTTGAGAAAAACAAAGAAAAGGTAGTCAAGTTCAGTGGGTTCAGTGATACTATGCTTTAACTAAGAATAGTGAAAGATTACAGATTACGCTTGTAACGTTTAAGAAGGCAATTTCTACATTGTTAATATTCACATGATATTTTACGAAGAAGCGAGCTGGATATCGACGGAATTGAGTGTGATTCATCTGATGATACAGTTGAAAGAGACTGTGAAGAAACGGGTGAAATACACCGTATATCTTAGTTTCGAAGATATTAGAAAGATGATGAGTTGAGAAAGTATGTTGTGGTCGATGCTACGTGGTGGTGCCTTGCCTAGGATTCTTTAACGAAATGCGAAAGTGTTTATTAACAATAATGTAGAACAAATGAGAAGTTGAACAACTGAAATCCGCTAAGAAGGTAATGTGCTAAATTTTAGAATGTGAATTAAGAATGTTGAATTATGACCTAAGTTATGGTTAAGAAAGTTGAACTGTTGAAAGAGACAGTAAAGAGAGAACACCAGTGGGTGTGAAACTGTTGAAAGAGACAGTAAAGAGAAAACCAGTGGGTGTGAGACTGTTGAAAGAGACAGTAAAGAGAGAACACCAGTGGGTGTGAAACTGTTGAAAGAGACAGTAAAGAGAGAACACCAGTGGGTGTGAAACTGTTGAAAGAGACAGTAAGGAGAGAACACCAGTGGGTGTGAAACTGTAGAAAGAGACAGTAAAGAGAACACCAGTGGGTGTGAAACTGTTGAAAGAGACAGTAAAGAGAACACCAGTGGGTGTGAAACTGTTGAAAGAGACAGTAAAGAGAGAACACCAGTGGGTGTGAAACTGTTGAAAGAGACAGTAAAGAGAACACCAGTGGGTGTGAAACTGTTGAAAGAGACAGTAAAGAGAACACCAGTGGGTGTGAAACTGTTGAAAGAGACAGTAAAGAGAGAACACCAGTGGGTGTGAAACTGTTGAAAGAGACAGTAAAGAGAAAACCAGTGGGTGTGAGACTGTTAAAAGAAACAGTAAAGAGAGAACACCAGTGGGTGTGTAACTGTTGAAAGAGACAGTAAAGAGAGAACACCAGTGGGTGTGAAACTGTTGAAAGAGACAGTAAAGAGAACACCAGTGGGTGTGAAACTGTGGAAAGAGACAGTAAAGAGAACACCAGTGGGTGTGAAACTGTTGAAAGAGACAGTAAAGAGAGAACACCAGTGGGTGTGAAACTGTTGAAATAGACAGTAAAGAGAACACCAGTGGGTGTGAAACTGTTGAAAGAGACAGTAAAGAGAGAGCACCAGTGGGTGTGAAACTGTTGAAAGAGACAGTAAAGAGAACACCAGTGGGTGTGAAACTGTTGAAAGAGACAGTAAAGAGAGAACACCAGTGGGTGTGAAACTGTTGAAAGAGGCAGTAAAGAGAAACCCAGTGAAGGGTAAACTGTTGAAAGAGACAGTGTTCCATGAAGAATTGATCACTTTATATACTAGTCAAAATGCAAGCACAAGCGCAGAATGAAAGTTTTGTCGTGGCGTGTGGGGCATTTGATGGTGTAAAGAATTCTTGGGTGATGATAATGTTTATAATCGGATATATTTCATTGATTATACGAGGTAAAAGGGTATTGTTAGTACAATAGGTACAAAAAAAATATAAAGTTGGAATATTAAATTAAGTTTAATGTAAATTGAAAATTTTTAAGTCAAGGTGCCTGATTAATATGACACGAGGACGTGTAGTAGTCAGGATGGCCGTGTCGGAGATAAATTAGGGTATTGCACTGTCTGGCATACCTTTTCTTACCGTACTTGGTTGTCCCTCTCTACTTCAGTCTCATACGTCATTCTTGTAATATTAGGCTGGTAACATTAAGTACAGTTACAGTGACTTCGGTCATGTAAGTCTTGTAGTGAGTATTGTCATGTTAATTTGACGTTGACTGTTGAGTCCTAGAAGTTTGCTTAGTCATGCAGGTGTTGTAGTATTAGTGAATATCTAACTGTGTATTTCAGCGGGATGACAGCCCGACTGTCATCGAGTGTGGTCCGGTGTAATGCTAAGGCAGTTGAGACTTCGTAATTAGTCTGCAACAGAAAGCCAAGGTGTCCGGAACTCGCTGCGCTAGAAATGGACAATAATAATTCAACCTCAACCGGAGTAATTGAGAATACTCCGACATATCTATATATCAATATATCTGTCGGAGATAAATTAGGGTATTGCACTGTCTAGCTTACCTTTTGGGATCGTAGTGTGGTCATATCTCTCTGTCTAGTCGATGAGTCGGTTGTGCCTCTCTACTTTAGTCTCATACGTCATTCTTGCAATATTAGGCTGGTAACATTAAGTACAGTTACAGTGACTTCGGTCATGTAAGTCTTGTAGTGAGTATTGTCATGTTAATTTGACATTGACTACTGAGTCATGGAAGTTGGCATTAATTGCTTAGTCATGCAGGTGTTGTAGTATTAGTGAATATTTGACTATGTATGTATTTGAGAGGGATGACAGCCTGGCTGTCATCGAGAGTGGTCCGGTGTAATGCCAAGGCACTTGAGACTGCGTAGTCAGTCTGCAACAGAAAGGCAACCTACTCGGAACTCGCTGCGCTAAGTAATATGAAAACTAATAACTCAACTTTAACCGGAGACGTCGGGGGAACTCCGACATCAGAAGTGGGATATGGCCCTCAGGCTACAAATTTCGATGGACCGCTGCGGGAAATTATGCAGTTTCAAAATCAAAACTTGCTCGACATACTGCAGGCAATAAGAGGAACGACATCCGCCAATTTTGACAAAATAAAAATTCGCGATATAAGCAGGAAAGAATTAATAGTGAGAGCGCCCAGAAAAACACGACCGGCAAGGTTGAGAGTTCAATCTGAATTTGAGCAATCATTAGCTCAAATCAACCATGTGCGAGATAACAGAGGCAGATCCTTAGATCTGATATTTGTGTTGGATCCCACCAACTGTGCAGTTACTAGAACTGACTCAGTAGCTTTGCCTGAAGAAAATTTTCATCCTACTTTGAATTTATCTGTAGATCTGTCGTTTCGTGCACCGATTGTTGGTGTCAGTCCTGTGATTAAATCTCGTAATTTTCGCAAGACTAACTTTGTTAAACTGAATGAGCTCATTCTGAGAACTAACTGGTCATCTTTATACAGTTGCTCAGACATGGATCTTGCTATCTCGTTGTTTTTTGATACTCTTGGTTCGCTTTTTAAGGTTTGTGTCCCACTGAGGACTCCAGTGTCGTCTCACCGACCTCCCTGGTTTTCTCGTGAGCTATCCAACTTGAAAAATGTCAAATCCAGATATTATAAAAAATACAAGTAATCGGTACGTTCTTCAGACTTTGCTCTTTACGAAGTTGCTCGCTCCAATTTTATGTTGCTTAATAAGCACTGCTATAATAATTACCTCAAGCGTTGTAAGCTTGAGTTTTCCCGTGATCCTAAACAGTTTTATAGTTTTGTGAATTCTAAACGTAAGATGGATGTCCACCCATCAATATTATCGTTTGAAAATAATATAGCGGACTCTGATCAAGCGATTGCTGATTTGTTCGCTGATTTCTTCACAACAACATATTCCTCAACGGAATACCGAGCGAATCTTTCGTATCCTTATCAGATAAAAAGGTCTTATTGTTTTTGTAGTCCTTCTGTCGATGAAAGTTCGCTTCTTAGCGTGCTTAATTTAGTAAAACCTGTGTACACACCTGGTCCTAATGGAATACCTGGTTGTGTACTCAGATTTTGTGCTGAGGCTCTATGTAAGCCACTTCAAAAACTTTTTTCGTTGTCCGTAAAATCTTGTCATTTTCCGTCTATATGGAAGGAATCTTATATAATTCCTCTTCATAAAAATGGTAAGAAGTCCGAAGCATCAAATTATAGGGGTATTTCTAAATTGTCCGCTATTCCTAAAGCATTTGAAAAGTTAATCACTTCTCAATTGCAACATTTTTGTAGATCTATTATTTCACCATCTCAGCATGGTTTTGTGAAACGTAGATCTACTACCACTAACCTATTAGAATTTACATCTTTAACGATCGAAGGATTTAGAAATGCAAGACAAGCTGATGTCATTTATACTGATTTCAGCAAGGCTTTTGATTCTGTTAATCATACACTTCTTCTTTTAAAATTAAACAAAATTGGCTTCCCAAGCCCTTTAATTTGTTGGATTCGTGAATACCTGACAGACAGAACACAGAAAGTTCTATTCAAGTCTTCAAGTTCAAGGACCATCCAAGTAACTTCGGGGGTGCCTCAGGGTAGTCATTTGGGACCACTGCTATTCACACTTTTTATTAACGATCTTCCATCCGTTATAATACATTCTCTTGTCCTCATGTACGCAGATGATGTTAAGCTTTGTCTAAGCTAAAGAAACATTATATCTTCCTCATGGTTGTAGTCTGACCTCCAAAACTTTCAGTTTTGGTGTCGACACAACTTATTAAACCTAAACACATCTAAATGCAAGGTCATGACTTTTTTCAGAAACACTCCTCAGTTAATTACCTACTTTCAGCAAGGCTTTTGATTCTGTTAATCATACACTACTTCTTTTAAAATTAAACAAAATTGGCTTCCCAAGCCCTTTAATTTGTTGGATTCGTGAATACCTGACAGACAGATTACAGAAAGTTCTATTCAAGTCTTCAAGTTCAAGGACCATCCAAGTAACTTCGGGGGTGCCTCAGGGTAGTCATTTGGGACCACTGCTATTCACACTTTTTATTAACGATCTTCCATCCGTTATAATACATTCTCGTGTCCTCATGTACGCAGATGATGTTAAGCTTTGTCTAAGCTAAAGAAACATTATATCTTCCTCATGGTTGTAGTCTGACCTCCAAAACTTTCAGTTTTGGTGTCGACACAATTTATTAAACCTAAACACATCTAAATGCAAGGTCATGACTTTTTTCAGAAACACTCCTCAGTTAATTACCTACTTTCTTAATAACGTTCCATTAACCAGACTTAATGAGATGATTGACTTGGGAGTACTTATGGACCATAAATTGACTTTTAAGTCCCATATAAGCACTACTGTCGGAAAAGCCATGGGTGTTCTTGGGTTTGTTAAAAGATGGTTAAAGGAAATTGACGATTCATATACAACCAAGGTTCTTTACACCTCATTGGTTCGTCCAATTTTAGAATATGCAACCTGCATATGGTCACCCCAATACGATTCACATAAAGCAAGAATAGAATTAGTTCAACAGTTCCTTCTCTTTGCTCTTCGTGGTCTGAACTGGGATCGTATTATCAACTTGCCTTCGTACTCTAGTAGACTTCTTTTACTTGACCTTCCTTCCCTTTCTAATCGTAGATTAATGCTTGGCGTCATATTTATGCACAAGCTTCTTAATGGGGATATAGACTCTCCCGAGCTATTGAACCGAGTAAAACTAATAGTTCCTTGTAGACCTACTAGAAACTATATTCCTCTAACACTTCCACGATGTACTACTAACTACCTAATGCATGAACCTTTTCGAGTTCTTTGTTCTGATTATAATCGTCTTTATCATGTAATCAGTTCAGAGCTCTCTATTCCTTTACTAAAAACTTCTCTCCTTTCCCATTTAGCACGTAACTAGTTATAGTTTCGCTTTTTGTCTGTTTTTTGTGAATTGTTCCCGCGACTCGAGCCGTGCGTTATGCGGCTTGCGCACCTTGGTCGGTTGGGCGGGAGGTGTGGGCAATTAGTGCTCCCGTTGGGATTCGCGCGTAAAAAAAAAAAAAAAATCATGGTGCAACGAGGTGAGAAATTTCCGATTATTTTCGATTAAGGGACCGAATACTGAAACGGAATTAATAATGTTGTTTCGCTATGTAGGCTTGATATTGGCAGTATTGTGTGCTCTATTCAAATTATAACTAATGTCATAATTAATGAAAATTGTCTCGAAATATTTTTACATGTGGTACGAGACGATAATATTAAGATTAGCATTGTAATTGGACGTGAGATTTAGTACAAGAATATTCGGCTATTATATCAATTGACGGTTTTTAATTATTAAAAAACAAAACTTTTAACGTTTGCTGACTTTAATAATTTAACAACAAAATTAATAAGGCAAGTCCCTTTCGAACTTTTAATAGGGAACGGTAACGAAACAGAAGTAAACCTAGATGATGAAAAAGAAATCTCAGTCTTGATTTGAGAAAAACAAAGAAAAGGTAGTCAAGTTCAGTGGGTTCAGTGATACTATGCTTTAACTAAGAATAGTGAAAGATTACAGATTACGCTTGTAACGTTTAAGAAGGCAATTTCTACATTGTTAATATTCACATGATATTTTACGAAGAAGCGAGCTGGATATCGACGGAATTGAGTGTGATTCATCTGATGATACAGTTGAAAGAGACTGTGAAGAAACGGGTGAAATACACCGTATATCTTAGTTTCGAAGATATTAGAAAGATGATGAGTTGAGAAAGTATGTTGTGGTCGATGCTACGTGGTGGTGCCTTGCCTAGGATTCTTTAACGAAATGCGAAAGTGTTTATTAACAATAATGTAGAACAAATGAGAAGTTGAACAACTGAAATCCGCTAAGAAGGTAATGTGCTAAATTTTAGAATGTGAATTAAGAATGTTGAATTATGACCTAAGTTATGGTTAAGAAAGTTGAACTGTTGAAAGAGACAGTAAAGAGAGAACACCAGTGGGTGTGAAACTGTTGAAAGAGACAGTAAAGAGAGAACACCAGTGGGTTTGAAACTGTTGAAAGAGACAGTAAAGAGAGAACACCAGTGGGTGTGAAACTGTTGAAAGAGACAGTAAAGAGAAAACCAGTGGGTGTGAGACTGTTGAAAGAGACAGTAAAGAGAGAACACCAGTGGGTGTGAAACTGTTGAAAGAGACAGTAAAGAGAGAACACCAGTGGGTGTGAAACTGTTGAAAGAGACAGTAAGGAGAGAACACCAGTGGGTGTGAAACTGTGGAAAGAGACAGTAAAGAGAACACCAGTGGGTGTGAAACTGTTGAAAGAGACAGTAAAGAGAACACCAGTGGGTGTGAAACTGTTGAAAGAGACAGTAAAGAGAGAACACCAGTGGGTGTGAAACTGTTGAAAGAGACAGTAAAGAGAACACCAGTGGGTGTGAAACTGTTGAAAGAGACAGTAAAGAGAACACCAGTGGGTGTGAAACTGTTGAAAGAGACAGTAAAGAGAGAACACCAGTGGGTGTGAAACTGTTGAAAGAGACAGTAAAGAGAAAACCAGTGGGTGTGAGACTGTTAAAAGAGACAGTAAAGAGAGAACACCAGTGGGTGTGTAACTGTTGAAAGAGACAGTAAAGAGAGAACACCAGTGGGTGTGAAACTGTTGAAAGAGACAGTAAAGAGAACACCAGTGGGTGTGAAACTGTGGAAAGAGACAGTAAAGAGAACACCAGTGGTTGTGAAACTGTTGAAAGAGACAGTAAAGAGAGAGCACCAGTGGGTGTGAAACTGTTGAAAGAGACAGTAAAGAGAACACCAGTGGGTGTGAAACTGTTGAAAGAGACAGTAAAGAGAGAACACCAGTGGGTGTGAAACTGTTGAAAGAGGCAGTAAAGAGAAACCCAGTGAAGGGTAAACTGTTGAAAGAGACAGTGTTCCATGAAGAATTGATCACTTTACATACTAGTCAAAATGCAAGCACAAGCGCAGAATGAAAGTTTTGTCGTGGCGTGTGGGGCATTTGATGGTGTAAAGAATTCTTGGGTGATGATAATGTTTATAATCGGATATATTTCATTGATTATACGAGGTAAAAGGGTATTGTTAGTACAATAGGTCCAAAAAAAATATAAAGTTGGAATATTAAATTAAGTTTAATGTAAATTGAAAATTTTTAAGTCAAGGTGCCTGATTAATATGACACGAGGACGTGTAGTAGTCAGGATGGCCGTGTCGGAGATAAATTAGGGTATTGCACTGTCTGGCATACCTTTTCTTACCGTACTCGGTTGTCCCTCTCTACTTCAGTCTCATACGTCATTCTTGTAATATTAGGCTGGTAACATTAAGTACAGTTACAGTGACTTCGGTCATGTAAGTCTTGTAGTGAGTATTGTCATGTTAATTTGACGTTGACTGTTGAGTCCTAGAAGTTTGCTTAGTCATGCAGGTGTTGTAGTATTAGTGAATATCTAACTGTGTATTTCAGCGGGATGACAGCCCGACTGTCATCGAGTGTGGTCCGGTGTAATGCTAAGGCAGTTGAGACTTCGTAATTAGTCTGCAACAGAAAGCCAAGGTGTCCGGAACTCGCTGCGCTAGAAATGGACAATAATAATTCAACCTCAACCGGAGTAATTGAGAATACTCCGACATATCTATATATCAATATATCTGTCGGAGATAAATTAGGGTATTGCACTGTCTAGCTTACCTTTTGGTATCGTAGTGTGGTCATATCTCTCTGTCTAGTCGATGAGTCGGTTGTGCCTCTCTACTTTAGTCTCATACGTCATTCTTGCAATATTAGGCTGGTAACATTAAGTACAGTTACAGTGACTTCGGTCATGTAAGTCTTGTAGTGAGTATTGTCATGTTAATTTGACATTGACTACTGAGTCATGGAAGTTGGCATTAATTGCTTAGTCATGCAGGTGTTGTAGTATTAGTGAATATTTGACTATGTATGTATTTGAGAGGGATGACAGCCTGGCTGTCATCGAGAGTGGTCCGGTGTAATGCCAAGGCACTTGAGACTGCGTAGTCAGTCTGCAACAGAAAGGCAACCTACTCGGAACTCGCTGCGCTAAGTAATATGAAAACTAATAACTCAACTTTAACCGGAGACGTCGGGGGAACTCCGACATCAGAAGTGGGATATGGCCCTCAGGCTACAAATTTCGATGGACCGCTGCGGGAAATTATGCAGTTTCAAAATCAAAACTTGCTCGACATACTGCAGGCAATAAGAGGAACGACATCCGCCTCGGCCCCTGTTCTATCAGTGCTACCAAAATTTAATCCAGACAAGCCGGGTGCCAACGCTTCATCGTGGTGCAACACTGTCGAAATTATTTTGAAGGAAAATTCATTAAAAGGCAGCGCGTTAGTTGTGTCCTTAAGTGCGGCTTTGGAAGGCAACTCTTCTCAATGGTTGTCGCAAGTGTGCTATGCTGACATTACCTGGCCCGAATTCCGATAATTGTTAATACAGCGATTTGACACAATAGAAACACCAGCCGCAATGTTTCTGAACATGCTGTCAAATAGACCGAATGAGGGCGATTGCATTGCAGTCCATGCAAACCGTATGGTCACAGAGCTGACAACAAAATGGCGTTTCATGGAAACGGAGGAAATAACTGTGTCCGTGACTCGAGCAATGCTAGCAATTTTTGATAGCCGATTGCAGCGATTGAGTTTTACGTCAAATGTGCGGACAAAAACCGATTTGCAGTCGGAATTGAAAGCGTTTTAGTTTAGTAAATGGAAAAACAGCTTTGGGGAACAACAGCAGAAGCAGTCACCAATGGAGTGTCACCTTTGGTTGATTGCAGAATCAGTAACCAAAAAAATCATTTTGCAAGCGGTCACGAACGGTATGGCAGTCAGGGAGCTCATCACCGTGATAAGTCCAGTGTAACTTGCTACAATTGTGGAGAACTGGGCCACATATCTACACAAAGCCCAAAGAATACTAACAGAAACAAAACGTATAAGCAGGAAAAACGGTTCAATATAAGGGCTACAATATAATGGTGAAATTCGTCCAAATCCCCAAAAGACTTAGACTTAGACAATGCATTGGCTTTACCGTGTTTAATGACTGTAACTCACAAAAGGCGTCAAGAAATAAACAAAATCTAACTCCAAGAGTGCAGCGATGGTGGGCGTTTTTGCAGGCGTTTACATTTGATATACAGTATAGAGATGGGAAAAGAATGGCACATGTTGATTTTTTGTCAAGAAACCCTCTTTTTAACAAAACCTACCGCAATATTGAGTGACCGTCAAAGCGTTCGGACGTATTTTGTGTCGCGCTTCGCAATTTCTTCGGTGTCAACCTTCAAATAATTAAAATAAATCAAGTGACAGGACTCTCAGTCGCCACAGAGACGCCCAATCAGAATTATATTGTTATTCGTAACTGCAATACTTAGTAAATAACTAAATTTACTAGTAATGCCAACGCGTCAAGAGACTAACTCAGGCCCTTCGTCACTAGACTCTCGCCAGCAGAAGCTACAAGAACAAATTCTTCAGCAACAAAACGAGCGTCGGCTCTCTATACAACGCAACAATGCATATTTCTCAGTAGTGTCTCCAACTACCACAACTACAACGAGCGCTGAATCCAAAAGTGCAAGTAAGCAAACTGCTCACGCCATTGTTGTTGCTCAATTTGTCTTGGAGCGCCCAGTGCGCTTCACCCTCAAATTCGCTTACACCTGAAGTGTTAATTGGTCATTAGGTTCGCCGACCGCCGTCAGCGCGCTCACAACAAGAACAATTGAATCTATTACTTCAACGACAAATTCAACAGCCGCAAGTCTGCAATAGCTTCAATCACCGTCCAGCAGACTACCTCAACAAAAACTGCCCAACCAGTGACGGTGAATCCAAAGTCACCTGTTCAGACTGGTATGGACAGATACATTAATATAAACAACAAGTGAAAGCTTAGCCCTCAGACAAAAAGAGGAAACACTCCCAAAATGTCGCAAAAAAAACAATGTTGAACGAAAAACTTTGGAAAGCAATAGATTCCAAATATTGGCAAATCAGCCGGAATCCCAAGAAGGAGTGTCCCAAGTTAAGCCCTCTGTAGCCAAACCACCACCATTCTATATCCGTGGTGCAAACTGCACTTCAATGGTGCCAAAACTGGTAACGCTAGTTGGTCAAAACAATTTTTATGTGACCTCACATAAGGGGTAACATAAAAGAGACCAAAGTGCAAGCCAAAAGTGAAGAATTCTATCGTACTATTGAAAAGTACTTTAGAAAGGAAAGTGTGAATTTCTACACATTCCAGCTAAAGAGTGCCAAAGGCCTTCAAGCGGTTATCAAAGGCATTAAACCAACGGTTCCGACTCAGGAAATAGTTGAAGCATTGGAAGAGAAGGGCTTTGAGGTAAAGTCCGTCTCAAACATACTGAACAGAAATAAAGTGCCGCAACCTCTATTCAAAGTGGAGTTACAGCCCACATGTGATAAAAAAAACTTAAACCTAACACAGTGCACCCTATATACAATCTTCAACTTCTGGTGCATCGCAGAATTACTGTCGAAGAGCCGCATAAGAGGACACACCCGGTACAATGCACTAATTGCCAGGAGATTGGGCACACAAAGTCCTTCTGCAGCCTTCGCCCAGTTTGCGTTGGATGTGGACAAACTCAAAAAGATTGTGTCTGCACCGATGACAAATCAAATACAAATACAAGGAAGTGCGGCAATTGTGGTGGTAATCACACAGCGAACTACAGAGGATGTCTTGTATGTAAAGAACTCAAGGCCCGCCTCAACGCGGAGAAATCAACGGCTCGCATCCAGGGCTCGGTACTAATTCCCTCTCAAACAACACCGGGAATATTTTTCTCAATAGCCGTAAGGTCATCAGCGACTCCAATAACAACTACTCCTGGAGTAACTTTTGCAAGCGTACCACGCAATGGAAATGCACAGCCCACTCAAATAGTAGATCCCGCCACCATACAATCTAACGCAGCCCCAAGTCCATCTGTACTTCGCCAGAACCCCAACGGGATCGAAACGTTGTTAATCTCGCTCAACCAAAACATGACAAATTTCATGAAGTTCATGCAAAATTGCATGCAGGAACTGTTGCGGAATCAGAACTTGCTTATTCAAAAGCTTATGGACAATAATAAATAATGTCAGCACTCTGGAATGCAAACGGCATTTCCAAGCACAAACAAGAATTGTCACTGATTCTGGACTCAAATGATATTGGTATTATGCTGCTATTAGAAACACACCTAACAAACAAAAACAACTTTCAAATACCCAAATAAGCATTCTACGCAACAAATCACCCAGACGGCAAGACTCACGGAGGAACTGGTATCCTAATCAAAAACCGGATTAAACACTGTCTCTACAATGGATTTCCCAAACAATACTTACAACCGTGGCTACACTTTACAGCCCACCTCAATTCTCAATCTCTGAAAAAGGGCTATGCCTCACCGAATATGCCCACGTACTGGTCAGCAGATCCACGCAAGCTCCCAGATCTAATAGATTTTGCAATCACCAGAGGAATTGCGCACACAAGTGGATAACGGCAGAGACACTGGCAGAACTGTCATCGGACCACTCGCCAGTAGTTTTCACTATATTAACACAGCCACAAATAATAAAGCACCCACTCGGGCTAAGAAATTGTAAAACAAACTGGCTCAAATTTAAAAAATACATATGCACCCATATCGAATTGAATCCCAAACTGGACGACGAAGAAGACATCGAGCTTTGCACCTGTGCATTAGATTCTATGCTTATTGAAGCCGCAGATATCTCTACCCCGATTATCAGTCACACCCAGAAAAAACACAACAACCGACTAATTGAACTTCTTGTAACAGAGAAAGACGACTCTGGCGAGAATGGCAAATGTCTCGATCACTGGCAGCAAAACATCGCCTAAAGACAGTTTTGCGAACTCTAGCATTAGGCAATAAGAAGCAAGGACACATCGGCTATACATCGAGAAGCTTTCCCCCGCCAGCACCAAATATCCGCTGTGGAAAGCTCACCCAACCATAACTGCCCCAACCGAGATAATTTCACCTATACGATGCCCAACTGGCAAGTGGGCCCGTTCACACCAAGAAAGAGCACTCACCTTTGCAGCTCATCTAAAAACGGTTTTTCTGCCAAACCCGTCAACAAACTCATTCCAGATTCCACCTCTAAGCACCCCAGTGGAAACCGAGCCAACGAAATTACAAGCGGAGGAAATTTCTGCAATTATTAAAAACTATCTTAACCCAAGAAAGTCGCCCGGCCATGACAAAATAACCCCAAAAATGATCCGAACTCCCGATCTGTGCCGTGCGAGACATCTGCAAACTCTTTAACGCGATAGTAAAAACTGGTCACTTTCCCATAAGTTGGAAAAAATCAGTAATCATGATGATCCCAAAATCCGAAAAAGACAAAACACAGCCATCATCGTACAGACCCATCAGTTTATTGCCAAGTCTTTCAAAACTATTTGAAAATGTCCTACAACTCCGTATAAATACAATCCTGGTAAACCAAAATATAATCCCACATCATCAGTTTGGCTTCCGTGATAAGCATGGCGCAATTGAACAAGTCAACCGTATCACCTCAGAGATCCGCACAGCATTCGAGCAAAAAGAATACCCTGGCCAAATCATTAACCTGAGTACGCGAAAGAACTCGTCTCCAAAGAAAAGACCTTTAAACCCTCTAACTAATAATCAGGGCTATAGATCAATGTAGCATCCTTCAAATGCTAGTTAACGTATCAGATTAAGATAAAACTAGAAAATTGTTGTTAGTCTTATAAAGTTGAAAGAGAGGGTCTACAAAATAAATAAAACGTATAAAGAAAAAAAAAAAATGTTTTCGCATATTTTCAAACTAATAAAACTCGCACATTTTGTCTAACGTTTTTTCCCAACCAAGATGTATAATTGCCTCATGAACGTGATTTACAACCAACCAACTAAAAGGTCTTGCTATGACAGGAAGACACCGTGTCTTACCATACCTTTCAATTTTTTGAAAAAGCATTGCCGACCGAAGCTCATATGTATTTGCAAAGTCTTCCTTCAGTTCCCTTTTTTGGATCCTTGAAATGATCAAAGAAGTTTCCAAATCTCTCAGTTGCTCAGAAAGAAGCCAGTTTTCTGATAGCTGGGACATGAGAAACCATTTTGTTTGGTAATGGATTTCGTGAAAAGAAATCTGCATGAGCCATTTTACTGCCAGGTTTATACTGTATTGAGAATTCAAACGACTGCATATACGCCCACCAACGATGGTCTCTCGGTGTCAGATCCACCTTACTGCATGAATCTTTTAAAGAATTACAATAATGGTGAAAATTATTTCTTGCATTAAATAATGCTAGCGTTCCCAGTTCGTATGGATGATATCGAGAATCTGAAGAATACGTACGTTTACTATAATATTCAACGACGCTAGGTCTATTTTTAGTTTTATGCAACAAAATCGCTCCATAACAATCCATACTGGCATCAGTATGTAACTCAATTGGATAATGAGGGTCAAAAATAGTAAGCACTGCTCATCCGTAAAATTTTTATAACTTTCTGACGAATTTCTTCATGTTCTAATTTCCATTCAAACGTTTTATTCTTGCACGTTAAGTTGTTCAATGCACCGTGGGCAAAACGGCTAAATTAGCGGCGATTAATTAATAACTTCTGTAAAAATGAAGCATGCAATCGTCCCTGCTGACATTGAGTATACCCTGTATCAACTATATATATTAAATAAAGTCGAATACCCACGGGATCGGAATCAATTTAATTCAAAATTCCCTTAAACACGCAGCGACAGCGAACGCATGCTATCTCGTTCAGTCGTTTCAATTCAATTCTAATTTGGTATGACTCATATTGAGGTGACCATATGCAAGATTCGTACTCCAAAATAGGAAGGACCAGAGAAGTCTAAAGAATTTTGGTTGTGTATGGATCATCGAATTCCTTCGACCATCCCTTGACAAAACCAAGAACGCCTAGGGCTTTAGCATTTATCGTAGAGATAGGGGAGTTGAAGGTTAGTTTACGGTCCATGAGTACACCTAAATCATTCATTCCATCAAAGCGTTCTAATGGAGTGTTGTTCAGGGAATACGTCATCATCTGAACAAAGATCCTATAGAAAGACAGAACCCTGCACTTAGTGATGTTTAAATATATTAGATTTAATAGCTGACAGAACAGTAAAAATTATTAAGATCAGCTTGCAATCTACTGGACGAAGCCATATTTATTTATTTATTTATTTATTTTAAAGTCAACTTAACTAATGCAAATGACTTAACTAATTAAAATATAAGAATTAAAAACTAAGGAGTAAATTAAAAGTAAGGTGGCCGCAGGCCAAAACAACCTAAAGAAAATAGATGATGATTAGACAATTAGGAGTGAAGAACAGTTCGAAGGAAGTCAAAGAGTACAATAAGAAGGAGAAAAGTGAGGAGAAATAATATGGGAAAACTCATTATAGTCTCTACACAAAATTCGAAGAGGTTCATGACTGCTAAAGTTGGAGACGTATGTACTTAAATGAAGAGGGACAAAATTACGTGTAGGACGAAATGGAACAGCAAAGTTAATTTTCGCTAACAAAAATGGAGAGTCTATTTCCCCTAATAACAGTTTTTGGAGAAAAAGAATACCAGAAACGCGTCTTCGATTTATTAATGAAGGAAGATTAGGAAGACGAAGCCTACTTGAGTAATGTGGGAGGGGCCTAATTGGCTCCCAGTTTAGGCCACGTAGGGCGAACAAAAGGAATTGTTTTTGGACCGACTCAATACGTTGCTGGTGAACGGCATATTGAGGACTCCAAACTGGTGAGCAGTATTCTAATACAGGGCGAACCAATGATGTAAATAAGACCTTGGTGATGTAGGGATCATTAAACTCCCTAGACCAACGCTTTATAAAACCTAGCAAAGATGTTGCTTTATTAGTCACTGATGAAATGTGCAGCAGGAAGTTTAGTTTGGGATCAAAAATGATGCCCAAATCGTCAACGGAAAAAACTCTATTTAGGATAGCGCCATTCATGTAGTAAGTAGCAAGAAACGGCGAACGACGACAAAATGTCATAGATGAGCATTTCAGTGTGTTGAGATGGAGGTGATTTAACTTACACCACTCACTAAGCTTATTAATATCCGCTTGCAAAATGGAATGATTAGCTGGATCTTTAAATGAAAAGCAAAGTTTAACGTCATCCGCAAACATAAATACATGAGAGTTATTTAAAACATTAGGTAAATCATTAATAAACAAAATAAAGAGTAGTGGGCCCAGATGACTTCCTTGGGGAACACCAGATAAGACATTAACATTTTTAGAGAGCGAAGTTCTAAACAAAACTCTTTGAGTTCTATTGGTGAGGTAAGACTTTAACCAAGAAAGAAGATTAGGAGAAAAACCTAGCAGACCAAGTTTCATTAACAACAGTTTATGATCAACACTATCAAACTCTTTGCTGAAATCAGTGTAAAGAACATCCGTTTGAGATTTATTACGAAAACCTTCATGATCCAAAGTACTGAATTCAAGAAGATTTGTAAGTGATGAACGTATCTTCAAAAATCCATGCTGATGCGGAGAAATTAAAGATTTGCATTGGTGTTTCAGATTCATCGAAATCATTTCCTCAAAAAGTTTTGGAATAGCCGAGAGTTTAGCTATACCTCTGTAATTAGATATGTCCGATTTGTTTCCTTTTTTAAATAAGGGAATTATAAATGAATTATTCCAAAAAGAGGGAAAGCGACCAGATTCAATGGAGAGAGTAAAAAGCCTTAACAAAGGTACTGTTAACGAACGAGAGCATGTCTTCAGAATACAACTGGGAACGTTGTCCGGACCAGGTAAAAATGAACACTTCAAGGAGGCTAAACCGATTATGAGTGATTCTTCAGAAATCCTTGGCATATAAATTAGGTTAAATTAATGAATATAGTACGGGTAAGAGCCGGTGGAAGGCAGCGCATTAGAGTAAGTCAATTGGAAAAAATTAGCAAAAAGATCAGCTATATTAGAGTCAGAGTCCGCTGTTTCCGCATTAAAAAAGTATGACGAAGGAGATGCGTTTGAACGCCGTTTAGAATTTACAAATTTATAAAATTGCTTTGGATTTTGGAAAAAATCGGCTTTACAACGCGATAAGTAATCATTATAGCATTGCTTATTTAATATGAGGAACTTAGATTTTGCTGAGTTGTATCTAATATAATCGATATGTGATTGGGTTTTTTTGCAGCGCTTAAAGTACCTTGATTTTACGTTTTTCAAATTCGAGAGGGTACGAGTGAACCAGGGAGGCTTTGTTGAAGTGTTTTCACAAAAGGTGTTGGGCACACAAACATCAAAAGCTGCATAAAGAGTTGAGTAAAAATGCTCAACGGCAGTGTCCAAATCTACGCCATTAAAAAGATTATACCAGTCAATCATCAACAGCATAGAATCAAGGCGGGCAAAGTTAGTTTTACGAAAGCATTTTCGCCGATGAGGTTGAGAAGATGGATTGATATAAGATGAAGAATTAAGGGCAAGATTGATTTCAAGTGTAGGGTGATACGAATCTTCAGGAAGCGATAAAGGATGACATCGCTCAATATTTATAGATGAAGAATCACTAACGAAAACCAAGTCGAGAAGTCTGTTGGATGAGTTGATTATCGTGTTCAATTGAAACATGGGAAAGTCAAACAGCTCACCTAAAAAATCATTATGTGCTGAAGGGATTAGATAAGGAACATCCAGTTGGTTTTGCCACGATACATGAGGTAAATTAAAGTCACCCAAGATGATTAAATGATCACGATCACGGAGAGAAGAGAAAATATTTTTGAAGACAACTGCGTGGTAATTATATATAGAAGTGTCAGACGCTGGAGGAAGATAGCAGCAAATTATGAAGACATTAGTGTCTTGCCGAATAATTTTCACACAAATTGTTTCGATATAATGAGGGACGTCAATGCTCACCATCTGACTGGAAAGGTCAGATTTCATGGCAACCAGTACGCCTCCACCTCGACGCACAGGTCTATCATTTCTGTAAACCACATATTGACTTGAAAAACACTCTGAGCTTAAAACGTTAGGTTTGAGCCAAGTCTCAGAAAACGCAATGACATGGGAGGTAAAAGAGATACTATTTAGATAAAGAGATGTTAATTTGCTAAGCAGACCCCTCACATTTTGATAAGTAATATTAATTTCAGAATTTAGTAAATTTAGTTTTTTGATGGTTTTGAAGTAGGTAGAGAGACAACAGATCTGGCAGGACGGTTGTTAGATACTGTGAACTCATGAACAACAGTATGCTCAGGCCGAAAAGATGGGGACACAATAGTATTAAAAAGTGTGATAGGGACAGAAATCTTAAACGAGGATATATCTCTAGCCTTACTAAACTTAAATTTTCTGACTATGATATCCGAGGCAGGAAATTCTTTATGTATGAAAGCAATAAGGTCATCTTCAGCAGTGTTTACATGCAGGCGGGACACAAAAATATGCTTCTTTGGCGCAATTGCTTTAAGACTGCAAGACCTTTTGTGTTCTGTTTGTCAGATACTTACAAATCCAACAAAGTAGAATATTTGGGAAGCCAATTGCGTTTCATAAGTAATAATTTGTGGTTAACAGAGTCAAAAGCTTTACTGAAATCAGTATATATGACATCAATTCGCTTCGCATCTTCAAACCCTTTAATCGTCATAGATGTGAATTCTAAAATCCTTGTTGGGCTGGTGAAATTATAGATCTACAAAAATGTTGCAATTGAGAAGTTACAATTTTCTCAAAAGCTTTTAAAACAGCGGACAACTTAAAAATACCCCTATAGTTTGAAGCATCAGACTTACTACCATTTTTATGGAGAGGAAATATAAATGATTCCTTCCAAATCAACGGGAAAGCGGAGGTTTCAACGGCTTACATAACGATTCAGCACAAAATCTGAACACACAACCAGGAATCCCATCGGGACCTGGCGAGTACACAGGTTTGACTTGCTTAAGCACGCTGAGAAGCGAACTTTCGTCAATTGAACGATTGAATATGCAATTTGAGCTTTTTTACTCATAAGGATACGGAGAGTTTGAGTGGTATTCCGTTAAGGAATAGGCTGTTTTGATAAAATCAGCAAACATATCGGCAATGGCCTGATCCCTGTCCGCAGTTTTATTTTCAAAAATTAAAAAGGATGGGCTTATGCTCGTCTTGCGTTTAGCGTTCACAAAAGTTGTAAAACTGCTTAAGACCACTGTAAAACTGAAGTTTATATCGCCGAAGACAATCCTTATAGCATTTCGTATTATTATCGTATCGACCTTCCTTTTTATACATAACTCCTATAATATCTCGACTTAACATCGCAGAGGCCATGGTTGTAAAATTGTACAAATATGACCAATCAAGGTTCCAAATAATATTATTAAGTCTGACAAAGTCAGTCTTACGAAAGAAGCGGCTTCTTGTTACGGGATGGGTATTGTAAGTTGGCGCACAAAAAGAAAGGTCAATAGTTACATCCAAGGTTGGATGAAATTTGTCTTCAGGTAAAACGAGAGGTTCAATCCTGGAAACGACGCAGTTGGAAGAGTCCAACACAAATACAAGATCAAGTGATCTACCAATTGAATTGCGTACAGGATTAATTTGAGTAAGGGATAAATTAAAGACCCCATCAATGAAGCAATGCGACGAGGAGGGCAACAACACTGAAGACTCATTAAAAAGGGACCAGGAAATATCTGGTAAATTAAAGTCACCAAGAACGATGAGGGTGAAGTGAACGATGAAGTGAAGAAACTGCTTGAATTGCTTCCAAGTGATTATTATATGTGATTAAGTTGGATAGAGGTGGAATGTAAGAGCAAGTAACATAAGTGCAAAAAGATTTAAGTGAAATTTTGACACTGATAAACTTCATTTCATGAGTGAAAAAAGACTGAATAATTTCAGATGGAACAGCTAAATCGACAGCAATAACAAACCAATATTCTAGAAGAAAGAGAAAATATTTAAGAGTACCGTAAACGCACACCAAAAAAAAAAAAAAACATAAACGAGAGATTAACTCACGCGAGAATAACGGGCGCAATAAATGTAAAAAAGAGAGCAAGAACACACAAACAACACTGTGTATGAGAGATCGCGAGTGCATGCAAGTAAAGCATAAACGAAAAAAATCAAAGTCTATGAGACACAACAACAAAGCAAAGGGTTTTGTTGTTGGTTTAAAACAAAAAGTAACAATAGCTTTGATTTGATGCTTAGCAACAAATCAAAATGAAAGAATAATTAATTGTGATTGATATTCTAATTAGTAAAGCTTTTAAGCAACTTTAATAAAATAAAAATTCGCGATATTCATTTTAGCGACTTTAATATACCCTTTTACCCTATTGGGTACAGGGTATAATGAAAAGTGTAAACCTGTTCTATTCGATGCCTGGTCGGTCTTGCTCCGTTTTAAGGCATTTCATTACAAATTTTCATAATATTTTTCTTTGTATTTCTACATATTTAGAAAAAATATATAATATACAGATCTTCAAATTCAAGTAAATTGGACAACTATTGCATAAAAAAAATAAATCTGAAATTTAATCTTCTATCGGGCATGTTCCGCCGGAGTAAAATTCAAACGAGCAAAAAAATATACTTGTAACTTTAAAAAAAAAATGTTAGTTTATTAAAACACACATTTTTTAAAATCATTTTACACTATATTGTAACGAAACTTACTTTTATTTATTTATTCTCGTCTGTCTTGGCCGAGCGGATACGGGACAGGTGAATCTAGGTGTGGGGGCTCCAGCAAAACACAAATAAAAATGTTTTAATGAAGGATGGCACCAAAAAGATCAGATCAAAATCCTCCTTGATTTTTTTTACCAAGAGCTTTTCGTTGTCGTCGCACCGGAGTTGGCCGCATCCAACTTCTAAAGTGTTGCCTTACATCAATAGTTCGCGTGGAGTTGCCAATCCTGAGGTGGCCGATTTGTTATCGGCGGACGTCCGAAACTATTTTTTTATATGGGGCTTTTTATAGTTTTTTATGCAATTTTAGTTCTCATCTGATTTTGTGCAATCCGATAATTTTTTCTCTGCGTCCCTTTTTAAAATAAGACTAATAATATCTTTATTCTCAAACTGATCTATTTTAGAAGAGGAAACTGTTGATTTTGCTAACATTGTAATAAATGGGTCCTATGAAACAAAAAGTGTGTGAGCCAAGTCATCCATTGTATTATTGCGAGAATTTTTTCGTGTTCGGTTTAATGGAAATTTAGTTTGGTCTATATTTTTGGCCTCAAGAGCTTCTTTTGACATAATACTTATCGGCAAAGTATTGTATAATTTCTGTTTCATGAATTAAAATTTTATGGACAGATGAAGACATATAGAACCATAGGTACATGTCTACAAATATTTATGATAGTGTTCGTAAGATTACACTAAATCGATAAATTAAAAGATAGCTGACTCCAGGTATTTTGGCAGCTAATTTTGCATCTTGAAAAAACTTTCTCGCTGTGTTGCCGTTATTAGTATTGCCTGAGCCGCTAGGCTTAGGAATATGAACCTCCTTTTGCAAATTATCTTGTATTTCCAGTTTTCTTATATCAACAGCTGGTTTATCTGTACTTCGAAGTTGTCTATTTTTAGTTTTCAGTTTTTCAAGGAAACGATTTCAAGCATGTAGACCGGATAAACCATAATTGTACAGGTTTTCTTTGGATGGTAAATTTTTAATAGCACTGAGATCATTATATTTTTTTGGGGGTTGTACCACATATTGCACAAACTAAAGATGATGATTCCGCTAAAACGCTGAATACTTTTCTATCTATCTCGGTCATAATGGAATTGATGATGAACTTATAATTTTTCTGCATTATTTGGCTATATTGTTGTTATTTAGTTTTTAAAATTGTTCACAACATCGTGAACCAAATCTACTGTTTCTTTTTGACAAAGCAATTTTAATGGTATTTCTAATGGTATTAAGTAAACAGAAAGCATGTGCTGATCGATCATACAAACATTTAAGTCATTAAAATTTTGGCGATAAGTTGCGTGGCCACTATTCCCATCATAGCCCCATTTATATATAGCAGTTAGCTGGGAACCATTGTTATTCTATACTATACTAGGAAAATCTTTAAATTGTGCTTTATATATTCGGGATACTGTGCAGTCAATTAAATGTTGTAAAGGTACCTTAAATGAATGGTTACTGCTAGACCACTAGTATAGCAGAGCTTTTTTTTGCTTTTTTTTGGTTACTGCTAGACCACTAGTATAGCAGAGCTTTTTTTTGCAGACCGCAGAACATCATATGTCGGAAATATATTTGCGTTTCGCTTTTTGGTACCACGCTGCACGTCCGTATAGGCATTCTTTGTGTAACCACCATCAATCATACATGGCTAGGGCTTCCCCTGGTGTGTATTTAACTGGTTGATTATCAACGGATTGAAAGATGATAATATTTTTTGGGAAAACTTTCATCAGAGCTTCATTGTTTATAAAAGAAAAGGGCTCAATCCAAGGTTCTCAGAACTATCACGGGAGCACCTTGGTATATCAGAGACGAAAACGTACAGAAAGACCTACATATTCCAAGTGTACTAACCAAAATAAAGGTACACCACTAAACTGCAGGCGCATCCAAATACCCTCGCCAAGTCAATAACCCGAGCATGCGATAGAACTCGTCTCCGACGAAACGACCTCTAGCAAATAGTCAGGACCATAGATTAATGAAGGCTAGGCTACGTATTAGATTAAGATAAAACTAGGAATATATTAGCTTTCAAAATTATAATGGGATTTTGCATGTGTTTGTTATTGTTGTTGTTTTTTGCAGCACTTTTCTAAAAATGAGGGTTCGGGGAATTGTGAGCCTTTTTTCTAGGGGAACTTAACGACATTTTTTAATGTGTTGAAGCTTGTGTTGCCGAAATTTATGCCCGAAAATAAATTACCTTCGACCATAACCATGAATAACCATGACTATGATAAAGATGCCAACAATCAGCGCCGCAATGATTTTCCTGATATTGCCTCATCTGTGCCTTCAACAAACGATGGACCGTCGACAAGCACAGGAGCTTCGACAAGTAGCGCACCTTCGACGGTCTCTGTTGTTTCGGACAAAGATCTTCTCAGCGTATTGCAGACTGTTCTATTATTAAAAGCTAGCATGCCAGCTAAGAAATCTAATCGTGGCCGTAAAGCAATTAAATCTACTGTTTTGACATCACCAGAAGTTGTCAGTGAGCTGCGAGAGAAGGCAGGAAAAAAAGGGAACGAGGAAAAAAAATTGAAAATAAACCAGTAGCAAAGAAAAGGAAAGTTTGTTGCAAATCCAAGGAAAAAGACGAGGAAGAAGACGTTTTTTTTTCATTATTTGTATGGAAAACATGCCGAAAAAAATGAATCGGCGAAATACGATATATTGCAATGACTGCGATCGTGCAGTGCTCTTGAAATGTGCCAGAATAACTGAAAGTTATTTTACTTGTAAAAATTGCATTTCAGGCTGACGTTACTTTTTTCACTACAACAACTAATTTCTTAATTATTATTTGTATTTTAGTGAAATAAATACAATTTTTCCAACAAAAATCGCTGTTTTTATTCAATTTTAAAAGTGGTTCACAATACCCCGAGAATTTTGAAAATCACGAAAAAAGGTATTTTTGGAAATTGCCTTAGAATCACCTAATTTTCAAATATTCCATTAAACTGTTGTGACCAAATGAAAGCTAGATCTTCATACTATAACACCCAACACTCAAATTTAAAGTAAAACTTGTTTAATAAAAAAAATTTCTGGCAATAAAAAAAGTGGCTCACAATACCCCGCCTTCCCCTAGTATTTAAGACTAACAACAAATTCCTAGTTTTATCTTAATCTAATACGTAGCCTGGCCTTCAGTAACCATTCTTTTAAGGTACCTTTACAACATTTAATTGACTGCACAGTATCCCGAATATATAAAGCACAATTTAAAGATTTTCCTAGTATAGTATAGAATAACAATGGTTCCCAGCTAACTGCTATATATAAATGGGGCTATGATGGGAATAGTGGCCACGCAACTTATCGCCAAAATTTTAATGACTTAAATGTTTATATGATCATTCAGCACATGCTTTCTGTTTACTTAATACCATTAGAAATACCATTAAAATTGCTTTGTCAAAAAGAAACAGTAGATTTGGTTCACGATGTTGTGAACAATTTTAAAAACTAAATAACAACAATATAGCCAAATAATGCAGAAAAATTATAAGTTCATCATCAATTCCATTATGACCGAGATAGATAGAAAAGTATTCAGCGTTTTAGCGGAATCATCATCTTTAGTTTGTGCAATATGTGGTACAACCCCCAAAAAAATATAATGATCTCAGTGCTATTAAAAATTTACCATCCAAAGAAAACCTGTACAATTATGGTTTAACCGGTCTACATGCTTGAAATCGTTTCCTTGAAAAACTGAAAACTAAAAATAGGCAACTTCGAAGTACAGATAAACCAGCTGTTGATATAAGAAAACTGGAAATACAAGATAATTTGCAAAAGGAGGTTCATATTCCTAAGCCTAGCGGCTCAGGCAATACTAATAACGGCAACACAGCGAGAAAGTTTTTTCAAGATGCAAAATTAGCTGCCAAAATACCTGGAGTCAGCTATCTTTTAATTTATCGATTTAGTGTAATCTTACGAACACTATCATAAATATTTGTAGACATGTGCCTATGGTTCTATATGTCTTCATCTGTCCATAAAATTTTAATTCATGAAACAGAAATTATACAATACTTTGCCATTCCGATAAGTATTATGTCAAAAGAAGCTCTTGAGGCCAAAAATAAAGACCAAACTAAATTTCCATTAAACCACGAACACGAAAAAATTCTCGCAATAATACAATGGATGACTTGGCTCACACACTTTTTATTTCATAGGACCCATTTATTACAATGTTAGCAAAATCAACAGTTTCCTCTTCTAAAATAGATCAGTTTGAGAATAAAGATATTATTAGTCTTATTTTAAAAAGGGACGCAGAGAAAAAATTATCGGATTGCACAAAATCAGATGAGAACTAAAATTGCATAAAAAACTATAAAAAGCCCCATATAAAAAAATAGTTTCGGACGTCCGCCGATAACAAATCGGCCACCTCAGGATTGGCAACTCCACGCGAACTATTGATGTAAGGCAACACTTTAGAAGTTGGATGCGGCCAACTCCGGTGCGACGACAACGAAAAGCTCTTGGTAAAAAAAATCAAGGAGGATTTTGATCTGATCTTTTTGGTGCCATCCTTCATTAAAACATTTTTATTTGTGTTTTGCTGGAGCCCCCACACCTAAATTCACCTGTCCCGTATCCGCTCGGCCAAGACAGACGAGAATAAATAAATAAAAGTAAGTTTCGTTACAATATAGTGTAAAATGATTTTAAAAAATGTGTGTTTTAATAAACTAACATTTTTTTTTTAAAGTTACAAGTATATTTTTTTGCTCGTTTGAATTTTACTCCGGCGGAACATGCCCGATAGAAGATTAAATTTCAGATTTATTTTTTTATGCAATAGTTGTCCAATTTACTCGAATTTGAAGATTTATATATATATTATATATTTTTTCTAAATATGTAGAAATACAAAGAATGAAGCAAGCAAGTCGTCCCTGCCGACATTGAGTATACCCTGTACCAACTAGTTATATTAAATGAAATAGAATATCCTCGAAATCGCCATTAATTTTATGCAAAATTCTCTTTAACATGCAGCAACAGCAAACGCATGCTGTCTCGCTCACTCTTGCCAGCCAATGTCGCCTTGGCAATGCAGTGCAAAACTCATATAGGTATATCTCCGATATTTATTGTCCGATTTCAACAAAATTTGGCCAGCTGGTCCAGTTTGGGTATATAATTAGGTGTGCCAAGTTAGAATGCGATATCTTTAATACAGCTCTAGTAATACGTTTTCCCGATTTGCGGGGGCGGAAGTGGGCGTGGCAAAAATTTGAAACAAACTTGACCTGCCTGGGCATAAGACGGATGTTCACACCAAATTTGGTAGCTCTAGCTCTTATAGTCTCCGAGATCTAGGTGTTCATACGGACGGACGGACGGACGGACAGACGGACAGACGGACATGTCTCAATCGACTCGGCTGTTGATGCTGATCAAGAATACATATACTTTATAGGGTCGGAAACGCTTCCTTCTGCCTGTTACATACATTTTAGCGACTTTAATATACCCTTTACCCTATGGGTACAGGGTATAAAAATATTATGAAAATTTGTCTAAGTGGCCCAGTCATTTAGTCAACTGAACAACGAGGATCCGGGTTCGAATCCCAGGCTAGTGTATGGATGTAGTTTTTCGTCTAAGCCGAAGGCCTTAGTTGCCAGTACTTGTAAAATATAGTAAGGTTGATAGTTTATAACTATATCCTATACTTTAATAATAATATCAGTAATAATAATAATAATAATAATAATAATAATAATAATAATAATAATAATAATAATAATAATAATAATAATAATAATAATAATAATAATAATAATAATAATAATAATAATAATAATAATAATAATAATAATAATAATAATAATAATAATAATAATAATAATAATTATGAAAATTTGTAATGAAATGCCTTAAAACGGAGCAAGACCGACCAGGCATCGAATAGAACAGGTTTACACTTTTCATTATACCCTGTACCCAATAGGGTAAAAGGGTATATTAAAGTCGCTAAAATGAATATCGCGAATTTTTATTTTATTAAAGTTGCTTAAAAGCTTTACTAATTAGATATCAATCACAATTAATTATTCTTTCATTTTGATTTGTTGCTAAGCAACAAATCAAAGCTATTGTTACTTTTTGTTTTAAACCAACAACAAAACTCTTTGCTTTGTTGTTGTGTCTCATAGACTTTGATTTTTTTCGTTTATGCTTTACTTGCATGCACTCGCGATCTCTCATACACAGTGTTGTTTGTGTGTTCTTGCTCTCTTTTTTACATTTATTACATTTATTGCGCCCGTTATTCTCGCGTGAGTTAATCTCTCGTTTATGATTTTTTTTTTTTTTGGTGTGCGTTCACGGTACTCTTAAATATTTTCTCTTTCTTCTAGAATACTGGTTTGTATACGCCCAATTTTTTTCTTTTAATAATTCCTTTTATTTCTGTTGGATTACTTTTCTGTTATTAATATTTATTATTAATAAAAATTGAAATTAATTTAACAATGTCTGTCTGTTTATAGAAAAGATCGGATTATCCGCAATGGTGGTGGTGTGTTTATTGCTGTCGATTTAGCTGTTCCATCTGAAATTATTCAGTCTTTTTTCACTCATGAAATGAAGTTTATCAGTGTCAAAATTTCACTTAAATCTTTTTGCACTTATGTTACTTGCTCTTACATTCCACCTCTATCCAACTTAATCACATATAATAATCACTTGGAAGCAATTCAAGCAGTTTCTTCACTTCATCGTTCACTTCACCCTCATCGTTCTTGGTGACTTTAATTTACCAGATATTTCCTGGTCCCTTTTTAATGAGTCTTCAGTGTTGTTGCCCTCCTCGTCGCATTGCTTCATTGATGGGGTCTTTAATTTATCCCTTACTCAAATTAATCCTGTACGCAATTCAATTGGTAGATCACTTGATCTTGTATTTGTGTTGGACTCTTCCAACTGCGTCGTTTCCAGGATTGAACCTCTCGTTTTACCTGAAGACAAATTTCATCCAACCTTGGATGTAACTATTGACCTTTCTTTTTGTGCGCCAACTTACAATACCCATCCCGTAACAAGAAGCCGCTTCTTTCGTAAGACTGACTTTGTCAGACTTAATAATATTATTTGGAACCTTGATTGGTCATATTTGTACAATTTTACAACCATGGCCTCTGCGATGTTAAGTCGAGATATTATAGGAGTTATGTATAAAAAGGCAGGTCGATACGATAATAATACGAAATGCTATAAGGATTGTCTTCGGCGATATAAACTTCAGTTTTACAGTGGTCTTAAGCAGTTTTACAACTTTTGTGAACGCTAAACGCAAGACGAGCATAAGCCCATCCTTTTTAATTTTTGAAAATAAAACTGCGGACAGGGATCAGGCCATTGCCGATATGTTTGCTGATTTTATCAAAACAGCCTATTCCTTAACGGAATACCACTCAAACTCTCCGTATCCTTATGAGTTAAAAAACTCAAATTGCATATTCAATCGTTCAATTGACGAAAGTTCGCTTCTCAGAGTGCTTAAGCAAGTCAAACCGGTGTACTCGCCAGGTCCCGATGGGATTCCTGGTTGTGTGTTCAGATTTTGTGCTGAATCGTTATGTAAGCCGTTGAAACCTCCGCTTTCCCGTTGATTTGGAAGGAATCATTTATATTTCCTCTCCATAAAAATGGTAGTAAGTCTGATGCTTCAAACTATAGGGGTATTTTTAAGTTGTCCGCTGTTTTAAAAGCTTTTGAGAAAATTGTAACTTCTCAATTGCAACATTTTTGTAGATCTATAATTTCACCAGCCCAACAAGGATTTTAGAATTCACATCTATGACGATTAAAGGGTTTGAAGATGCGAAGCGAATTGATGTCATATATACTGATTTCAGTAAAGCTTTTGACTCTGTTAACCACAAATTATTACTTATGAAACGCAATTGGCTTCCCAAATATTCTATCTGACAAGCAGAACACACAGGTCTTATTTAAGTCTTCCTTTTGTAAAAGTATCAATGTGACTTCGGGGGTGCCCCAGTGTAGGCATCTTGGTCCGTTGCTGTTCACCCTCTTCATAAATGATCTTCCTTCCGTCTTTCTTCATTCCCATGTCCTCATGTATGCAGACGATGTTAAGCTTTGCCTTAGTTATAGCAATATGGCTTCGTCCAGTAGAATGCAAGCTGATCTTAATAATTTTAACTGTTCTGTTAGCTATTAAATTTATTAAGTTTAAACATCACTAAGTGCAGGGTTCTGTCTTTCCATAGGATCTCTGTTCAGATGATGACGTATTTCCTGAACAACACTCCATTAGAACGCTTTGATGGACTGAATGATTTAGGTGTACTCATGGACCGTAAACTAACCTTCTACTCCCCTATCTCTACGACAATCGCTAAAGCCCCAGGCGTTCTTGGTTTTGTCAAGGGATGGTCGAAGGAATTCGATGATCCATACACAACCAAAATTCTTTATACTTCTCTGGTCCTTCCTATTTTAGAGTACGAATCTTGCATATGGTCACCTCAATATGAGTCACACCAAATTAGAATTGAATCTATTCAAAAACAATTTCTGCTTTTTGCTCTTCGTGGTCTAAACTGGGATCGTAAAGTCAACCTGCCATCGTACTCTAGTAGACTTCTTTTAATTAATCTTCCTTTTCCTACTAACCGTAGAATAATGCTTGGTGTAATCTTTATGCACAAGCTCCTAACTGGTGATATTGACTCGCCTGAGTTATTACACCAAGTAGCTCTTTTTGTACCATCTAGGCCTACTAGAAACTATATTCCCTTATCCCTTGCACACTGTACTACTAACTATACATTGCATAATCCATTTCGAGTCCTGTCGGCTGATTTTAATCGACTTTATCGTGTGATCAGCCCAATGCTCTCCTTATTAGTACTAAAAACTTCTATCATTTCCTATTTAGCTCGTAAATAACTGTAGCTTTCGATTTTTATCTGTTCATTTTCAACTGTTCCCCGCGACTCGTGCCGGACGTCATGCGGTTTGCGCCCCTCGGTCGGTCGGGTGGGAGGTTGTGGGCACTTAGTGTACCCGCTGGGAGTCGCGCGTAAAAAAAATAATACAAAGGCCTCTGCCTCAAGAGGATACGGTGACTGTCATTGAAGCGAGTGATAATAGCAGTGATCACTGCGGATCAATTTGTAAAGTTCGTAATGCATTTAACACCATTTCCCTTTACTCGACTGTTACGCACACGTCAACCGCTAATACGTCATGGTTGCCTCCAGTATTGGTGTCTTCTTTAAGCTGAAGGGAGACATGTTGATGTGATACCGGCCAAATGGTGAGTTTGGCACAGATGAATTTAATTCTGAATTTAAACAGTGTAACATAATCATAGTCTAGTCATAATCTAGAAATATCTAGGCAATGCGGAATGTAAAAAAAGATCTTACTGCTTCTAATTATTCAAAGTTTAGCCGATTAAGCCGATTTGTAAAAAAATCAGAAGATTACCTATAGATTATTTTAAATCTGGTTACAATTTCGGTGAAATAGCCCAACAATTAAATTTGCCAAAGTCTTTCGTTCAAGAAATAATTCAAAATTTAAAAAAAAAATGGCAATATTGAAAGCAAAATCGCTAATAGAGGACGAACATCGGCAATTACAGTTCGTGATAGGAGAGCCCTAGCCACAATTGTAAACTCTGATCGTCGCTTTAAGAAACTTAGCATTAGAATAGTCTGATGAAATCGGAAAAAGTGTTAAACATGAGTGGGTATAAGTTCTATAAAGTAAGTATAGGGATTCTCCATGTTACGTATTCCACATCTTAAATTAATCTTAGGCCTAGGAAAAACCATTGTTTACTCATCGTCAAAAAAAGAAGCGTTTACAATGGTGTCGGGAGCGGATGCCTTGGACTCAAAGGCAATGGAACTCCATCATATTTAGCGATGAAGCTAAGTTTGTTGTGAGTGTCGGTGATGCACGAAGGAGAGTAATCTGAAACAAAAGCGCACCATAAAGAGTGCCTTAAAAGGACACTTAAGTTATTAGCAAGCATAATGGTCTGGGGTTGGGGTGATTAACGCTGAGGAATACATTAACATACTGGAAGAAAGTTTGCTGGCATCAAAACCAAAACTGGCTGATTATGGTGAATACACATTTCAACAGCATGGAGCGTCATCTCATCCTGCCAAACGAACTTAATCATGGCTACAGTATAAGGAAATTGGGGTCTTAGACTGGTCATCAAATAGTCCGGACCTGAGACCAATCAAGAATATATGAAGAATTATGAAAAAAAAACCTAAAAAAAGAGCCTAAAAGATCCTTTACTGGTTTAGAAACAAAGTTACAGGAGATATGCGACTCAGTATCAACAGAACAATGCCAAAACTTGTCAAATTCTATGCCAAAGCATTGCAAATGTGTTGTAAAGGCAAAAAGCGACGTTGCCCAATATTAATATTAATAAAAAATACATGTTTAATCAAATACTAAATATTTAACGCGCCGTTCGAATAATTGCTGGTCAAGTTTTTCTCATAAGTTAAACAAGGCTTTCAAAGAACTTATTTTTATTTTTATTGTTGTTGAAGTACAACAAACAATTGTTGTTCTTAAATTAAGAAAATAAAATGAGCTTTCCGAAAAAAATAGGTTTGCATGTGTTATATCCTTTGGTATTGAAAATATCGTTTGTTAAACATTGCATACGATTAAAAAAGCTTGCCGTAAGAATTAGTAGTGGTCGGGGCTCGTATAAGCTATATTCTTGGACTGTGGGACTTTCAATTTTGATGCTTCAATTAGGCTTACTGTGGGTTTCTCTACGGCATTTTCATTTAAAATTGTCTTCAAAAGTTAATGATTAAAAAACAGTGGGATTTATGATACCAGCCTTAGCTACATTAGCATCGTAAGATGCGATGTGTCATCAAGATCATTTTTTTTTTCCTTTTTTTCATTTATTGTATCTGTGAGTTTTTTAATTTGCTTCTGTGTTTCTGAATCAATCATTTAATATAATTTAATATATATATAATATAAGATATACTTCTTCACTTCAACGAAGTCGGTCGTGTTTTTTTTGCGCTCTCGCTTTTATCCAACCTTTTTATTTAATCCCGCAAATAAAAATTATTTTCCACGGAATCTGTGCCAAAATTACTTATTACGCGAATAGCTTATTGTAACTTGTTCTTAAACATTTATTCAAAGCTATTATTACTTATTGTTTCACTTAATAACAAAACTTACAGTTTTGTTGTTTTGCTTGCATAGTCTTTGACTTTGTGTTTTTGATCTCTTTTCTTGCATTCGCGCTCTCGCATACACATTAGTGTTATTGTTTGTGTAGTGCTTGCTCTCGCGTTTTTACATTGCCCGCAATCGCGACCGTTACTCTCGCGATTGTGTCATTCTTTGTTGTTGTGTGTTATTACTAACTCTCTTAATTTCTCTTCAGTTTTTCTTCTATAAATTAAAACTTTAACACTTGTGTTACTTCTTGGTTCGTATACATTGCTCATTTTTAAATTTCTTTTTTAATTTTTTGCCATTTATTATTTATTTTTTTCTTATCAGTAAAAATAATAATGAACAATTAAATTTACAATGGTTGTCTGCTCTTCCAAAAAGTGCCCTCATCCCCAAAAAGTCCAAGACGACTATCTTTTGTGCTGGCTGTGTGATAATATTATGCATGTCAAATGCGTGGGTTACACAGCCAAAGTAAAGGATAGTATTGGTAACGGCGGGGGACTAAAATGGAGTTGTGAAGCATGCCGGGACGTAGAAATGGATATGCGTCTATTTATGCGGCGGACGAGAGAGGGCTTTAAGTCCCTGTCGGTTGGCTTTCTGAAACTTCGTGATGAGTTTTCGTCTCTGGAAACTCAGTTCAATAGTTATAAACTGTTGAACGAATCACCGAAGCGGAAGAAGACTATCCCTCGGGATTTTTCTCCCGATCCGCCGGCATCTCTGCTTCTGTCGGTTCCGGCATCGTCGAACGACCCCATAACTCCAAATGGTCAGCAACTGATATCGTTTAGGAGTCCAGCAGTGACTGCAGTTGCGGGGACGATTGACATTTCCCCTGCTAATAGTGCCCCGCAAACTGACCCGATATCGGTTGTAGTTTCCGATGTGTCCGGGCGAATATCCACTCCCAGGGATATTCCCAATAAAGTAGTAACTAGAAGAGCTCTCAAGGCGTCATCCGCCTCAGCAGTTCCAGCGAAAAATGTTGTTGCTGTGGTTGCGACTGGCGCATTGAGATCTCTTGTAGCCATTCCACCAAAAAAGCAAATCTTTGTTTCGCGGCTCGATCCCAATACTACATCAGATGATCTCATAGCCCATATCCGGGCAAAAGTCGTTGCGCCAAACATAGTGATGGAAAAATCGAGGTTTTCATACACCCGTGATATCTCGTCATTTAAAATAAGTGTCCCAACAAATGTCTTTGACTAAATTTGTCACAAAGATTTTTGGCCGGAACATTTGGATATAAAGGAGTATACGGCTAAGAAAAAGAAAAATCGGCCTCCGATTCGTCTGCCTAACACAAGTGATCCTTCCGTACCCTCTGGCTCGTCAGTAGCTGGCGGGTCAAAAAACTAATTTCGTCCCTTATTCTGGCCTATCAGAATGTTAAAGGACTTAAATCTAAACTTTCTAAGCTTTTTGTAGATAGTCAATCTTTTGACTTTCATATCTTGGTCTTTACAGAAACGTGGTTAAAGCCAGACATTTCTGATGCCTCTGTTTTTCCCACAATTTTTTCAACCTATAGATGCGATCGAATCTCTAAAAATGGTGGAGGAGTTTTGATTGCCATAAATTCATCTCTTCCTTCAGAAATAGTTCTGCCACCTGCCGTTCTTGACATTGAATTTGTTAGTGTCAAAATTTGTTTGAAATCATATTCTGTATTTCTAACTTGCTCGTATATTCCACCGAGTTCTGACATGACGGTATATGCTAGCCATTTAGAAGCTATTCGCTTTGTCTCTTCACTTCTTTCGGATGCAGACATATTTATCGTTCTGGGAGATTTAAATCTACCTGACGTTTCGTGGCTTCCATCAGGTGAGTCTTCCTTGTTGATGCCCTCCTCCTCACATTGCTTTGTTGACGGTCTCCTTGAGTTATCCCTTACCCAAGTTAATCCTGTGCGTAACAAAAAAGAGAGATCACTAGATCTTATATTTATGTTAGATTCTTCTAACTGTACTGTTTCGAGGATTGATCCCTTAGTCGTCCCCGAAGACAGTTTCCATCCAACTTTGGACTTGACTATTGATCTACCTTTTCGGTTATCAAATGCTGGTACCAGTTCGACGTCTCGTACCCGTTGCTTTCGTAAAACTAACTTTTTCAAGCTCAATGAGCTAATTCTTGCCACAGACTGGTCATATCTGTACTCCTGTAATGATATGAATGCTGCCATTTGTTTTTTCTATAATACTATGTTTTCACTTTTTGATGCTTGTGTTCCACGTGTGACCCATCTATTGTCTAACAAACCGCCATGGTTTACACGTGAGTTAACTAATTTGAAAAATTCAAAGTCTAGATATTATAGAAAGTTTAAAAAATCGGGTCGACCGTCTGATTTCTCTCTTTATGCTGTTGCTCGATCGAATTTTTCAGTGCTTATAATACACTATGCTATAAGGATTACATTAGGCGTTGTAAACTTCAGTTCTCCCGTGATCCTAAGCAATTTTATAACTTCGTTAACGCCAAACGAAAGGTGGCAGTGCACCCGTCCTATTTATGTTTTGAAAATAATAAAGCAAACGATGATCAGGCCATTGCCGATATGTTTGCTGATTTTTTCAAAACGACATATTCCTCCAAAGATCATCGAGCTAACTTTTCATATCCCTATCAGTTGAAAATGTCTAATTGCGTCTTTAATCCTGTGATCGATGAAGATTCGCTTCTCAGCGTGCTTACTTTAGTCAAGCCCGTGTACTCACCAGGACCTGATGGGATACCTGGTTGTGTACTCAGGTTTTGCGCTGAGACTTTGATTTCCCCAATTCTTAAAGTTATTTACTTTGTCCGTTGAAACTTCCTCTTTTCCAACCATTTGGAAGGAATCTTTTATTATTCCTTTGCATAAAAAGGGTAATAAATCCGTACTTCAAACTATAGGGGAATATTCAAGTTGTCTGCTATTCCGAAGGCATTTGAGAAAATTATAACTTCTCAACTGCAACATTTCTGTAGTTCTATTCTTTCATCTTCTCAACATGGGTTTATGAAACGTAGATCTACTACCACTAACCTTTTAGAGTTTACTTCCTTAGCGATCGAAGCATTCAGGAATGCATTGCAAACTGATGTCATTTATACTGACTTCAGTAAGGCTTTTGATTCTGTCAATCATACACTGCTTTTGTTCAAGCTGAACGAACTTGGGATTTCAAGCCTTTTGCTTAATTGGATTTCTTAATATCTTAATAACCGTATACAAAAAGTTTTATTTAAAACTTATCTTTCGAAGACCATCAATGTGACCTCTGGGGTACCACAAGGTAGCCATCTAGGACCACTGCTTTTTACGCTTTTCATTAATGACCTTTCGTCAGTTGTAACTCGCTCTCGTGTTCTTATGTATGCTGACGATGTTAAACTTTGTACTAGTTTTAAAGACTTAAGTACCCCCCGTCTGCTTCAAGTTGATCTTAATAACTTTCAAACTTGGTGTGAAATTAACTTATTAAACCTTAATGTTTCAAAATGTAATGTCATGTCTTTTCATAGATCCTCTTTTCAATTAGTGGTATATTATCTCAATAATACCACACTTGAACGTTTGAACGAGATTAATGATTTGGGTGTACTCATGGACCACAAATTAAATTTTACTCGTCATATTAATATCACTGTCAATAAAGCCATGAGTTGTCTTGGTTTCGTTAAGCGATGGTCGAAAGAATTTGACGATCCTTACACAACCAAAACTCTTTTTATTTCACTGGTCCGCCCCATTTTGGAGTATGGATCATGTGTTTGGTCTCCACAATATGGATCACACCAAGTTAAAATTGAATCTGTTCAAAAACAGTTTCTAATTTTTGCTCTTCGTGGTTTAAACTGGGATCGAAATGTTAACTTGCCCTCTTATTCTAAAAGACTTCTTCTAATTAACCTTCCCTCCTTACTTAATCGTAGAGTAATGCTTGGTACTTTGTTTATTCATAAGCTTCTAAATGGACAAATAGATTGTCCTAATTTACTTAATCAGGTCAATCTATCTGTACCTTGTAGACTAACCCGAAATTATGTCCCTTTAACTTTAACACGCTGTACTTCTAACTATTCTTTGCATGAACCTTTTTTATTCTGTAATCGGATCAGAGTTCTCTATATCTATTCTAAAAACTACTATTTTAAGTTATCTATCTAGTAGTTAGTCTTAATTATTATTTTAGTTGTCGTCAGTTGTCCACGCGACTTCGTTTTTGCATGCTGTCTGATAGGGTTCGCGCGTAAAAGGCTTTGTCCTGGTGTCGCTTGGACCACTTGAACGTACTGCGCATTGTACGCGACAACGTCCAGAAGTATCACTTTAATAAGTATTGCATCAATTAACTTAGATTTGGACAACTTAACTTTTTCAAAGTCGGCCGAGTTTGGAGTGCCTGCTATTACCTTGAATGCTGAACTTCTTACTATTCTAGCGCAAATTTAGTGGATCTGTGCAGAAAGAATTTCTTATTTTTGATCATCCTGACTTAAACATCTTCTTATTATGAGTCTTCCCTCCTTACTTAACCGTAGAGTAATGCTTGGTACTTTGTTTGTACACAAGCTTTTGAATAGACAACTAAACTCTCCTAACTTATAAAATCAGGTCTGTACCTTGTAGACTAACTAGAAAATATATCCCTTTAATTCTAACAAGCTGCGCTTCTAAATATTCTTTACATGAACCTTTTCGAGTTCTCTGTTCCGACTTGTAGTGTCCGACTGTTCAAATTATTTATTTCGTTTATTTTTTTTTGTTAGAGAAGATTTTTTTTACCAGCATAGGGTTAAAGATATTTAGTGAAAGCGATCACGCCCTCCTAAAAGAACAGCAAGACAAAGTGAAAACCAAAATATGGGAAAAGTCCCGTTTACACTCATTCAGCGCTAGCTAAATGTCGGTACAATGCCAGTGCGAAAATTTTGCTCTAGTTACTTTTATAAATTTCTTGATATTGGCCGAATTTGATTTTTAAAAGCACTTCTAAAACCGTGGTTATGTTCCAGCGAGTGGCTCCCGGGGAAAGTTTGTTAGCGCCTA